>JAGHMJ010003458.1:0-225000 GCA_018749465.1 Paracanthobrama guichenoti
TAATTGCTCTCAAATCATGCACAAGACGCCATTTAGATTTGTTCGCTTTAATTACAGGAAGAATTGGAGTGTTACAATAGCTATTTGTTTCTATCAATACTCCTGCTTTTCAATAGTACCTTCAATAATAGTAGACCTTCAATAGTATTCTTAATGGCTGCTTCAGCTTCAGGCTTTAAAGGATACTGAGATTTTCTAGGCAAACATGCACCTGGTTTTAGCTGGATAATTATAGGGCTAGCTGACTTTTCCAATCCTACATCTGTATCATGTTGAGACCATAATTCAGTAGGCACTTGTTGCTCTGCTTCATTAAAAAGTTCAACATCAATAGTCTCCATTGTTTTAGGTGCTATTGTCATCTGTTTTTGTATTTTTCATCAATGACTATTTCCTGAGGAGTCCCTATCACTTGTGTTGCACACAAAATTTGAATGAAATTTTTGTCATTCGAATGAAAAATTAACGGATTTATGGTTGGCTCCCACTGGCATTGTTCAGCTTTTTCATCATTGGCCCTAAGTCTTTTGTTTCCCAATTCTTTCCTACATATAAAGACACATGTGGAACAGATTCTGGTACACTGAACCACTTCTTTATGAATTCATTCTCAGTTTATACTCACTGCTGCTCCCTGTTTACCTGTTATGATGTTCTTCAAGATAAGTTCAACCTTTTGATTTTCAGTTTCTTTTGCAATCTTTGTTCTATTTTTGCATTTCTGTCAGGATCATACATCATAGTACAGTGAAACTCTGACTTTGGCAACTGTGCTTCAGAAATCTGTGCTTCAATAAACTTTCCCCATGTGTCAATTAATG
This sequence comes from Paracanthobrama guichenoti, assembly GCA_018749465.1. Taxonomy (NCBI): domain Eukaryota; kingdom Metazoa; phylum Chordata; class Actinopteri; order Cypriniformes; family Gobionidae; genus Paracanthobrama; species Paracanthobrama guichenoti. The sequence continues at coordinate 822 of JAGHMJ010003458.1, forward strand.
TCATTAATGTCTCGCCAAGGGTCTTACGTCATTTTCAATTTGTCCTAGCCAATATACATTTGCTTTTGGCTCTGCCATTGTCATTTGAGTTCCTATCCCTTGGAAGTCTATGTACACTCCATCAGGAGAACACCAAATTTGAAGTCCTAATTTACATAATGCATCTCTTCCTAATAGATTAACAGGAGTTTGATTGATACGAGGACAGGTATCAATCAATACCAATCAAGGTCACACTTTTGTTTTTAGCTTCTAAGCACACAGGAGCCGTCATAGGAATTAACTGTTTTTGTCCCGAGAATCCTATTGTCTTTGCAAATTTGCCATTTGTTTGACATTTTTCCTATTACTTCACTACATAATGGGTACTTTTTCCTAATGATTCAACTGGGGTAATCATTTCTTATATCTTTTCAAATATTACTTTGCACGAAATATCTCTTTATTTATTATCTATTTATTCCTCTTATTTTATTTCTTTTGTATTAAACTCTTATCTTAACAAACTAACAGATTTATTTTCCCTTTATTATTTGTTTTATTTTATATGAATATAGTCAATAATTATTTTACCATCAGACATAAATTAGTCCTATGCTTTATTTTAGTCTAATTTACAAGGCTGTTTCTTGAACAAATTTCTCTCTCTCTCTCAAACATTCACCACTTTCATAAAAATCTTTTATTTGCTTTCACACACGTCTCTTTGGGCTCATAGTCTGTCCCAAAGAGCTCATTCATGCATATTCTCCTTCATCCGTGTCTCCCTGGGCTCATAAAGTCTGTCCCAAGGAGCTCATACATACATTCTCTAATTCTCCTCGGATGTCCAGCAAAACCCCCACCTCTGTCCAAGTGGGAGAGGGGGTCACAGGTCAAGCGAGAAGAGTTTATGGTTTTACCACACACACTCAGAGCCCAAACACACACACTTACACTCACACAGACTGCTCTCTACTCCTTACCAAATCAAAAACTCTTTTCTTTTATCGCACAGTTTGATTAAAATAAATAAAAAATACACACGCCAAATTTTTGCTTACCCGAGCAAACCCCAGCCACGTGATCAGCGTGCTGAGTGGTAACCATAAGACTTTCACGTTTTTTTCAAAACGGATTTAATTCCAATAATTGCCAATTTAACCAAACAACACAACACCTGTCCAAGCAGACTCTCAACTGTATTAATTGAGGCGGTATCACAGGATTTTCAATTTAAGGTAATGTTTAGATTCGATTAAATGCACCCTTTGTTCGAACAGCTTCTATCGAAATAGAACAGTAACAACAAAAGGAAGTTTAATTTTATTCTCTCCGTCCATTCGGCCCTTCTTCGATGCGTGCACGTCACAAAGCGGTATTCACGCAAGAGAACCTTCTATAAATCGCCCATGACAGACCTATATCCGTCGTCAGAGTAGTGATGAGAATGAAATACTATTTCTATTCCTCACAAGTCTCTGGTCGTAATATAGCGGTATCGCGATATATCTTAATCACCTATTTTAGTTTCATCTTCTATGGCAGTCCTCAATCTATAGCTTGAGCGGTATTAAGATCGAAACACAGACATAAAACATTTAATCAGCTATCGAGCAAACCTTCGCATTAACCCTTAAGTTACACGAAGTAGTAACCAACCCTGACGTCATCTGTGCACAAACACAGACCTGACTAACAAACACATACGATATCGACAAGGCCTCACACTCATACAATTATTCTGGAATCAAAGACCCTCTTCCTAATTAGTTCTTTCATTTTGGAGAAGCTTTTTAAAGTGTCTCACCACTCCCAGGCAAACTGTGCCACCAACACAAAATTAAGCAAAATCTGCTTACCTGGCCAGTCGTATATTTGTGTTGTTCATTCAGTTAAGCCCAGTCATGGATCGTCCACCTCAGCTCCTTTCAAGTCCCATCTGGGGTGCCAAATGTTGTGGATTAAATGCTGCCGTTTTTTCTCTTCTTTGGAAATAACACTTCACTCAGTCTTTGATGCCAGAATATAGGTTTTATTCTTTCAAACAAAACCGAGTCGATCTGCAGATCTCCTCACGACTCAGGAAATCCCCATTATATAGGCAGTTCCTAGACATTCCAAACCCACTACGTCATTGTTTATTTTTCCCCATATGTCTTAACTTGGCTTGAGTCCAGCACTATATCCATATATGGACTTAACACCCAGCACTGTGAGGGGTGGTCTTCCAGTCTCCTGCAGACCCCTGCACTCCCTCAGCTGAATATCATCATACAGATATAAATAATAGTGTATAATCATACAGTTGAATTATAATAAAATACTTATTAATTAATGCAATAAACACTTCAACATTTCCCCCCTTTGAGGAATGTTCATACGGGCCAGCTTGCTGCTGTATTCTAACAATATCATCCATTTGAGGTTGTGGTTCTATGAGAACTACTGGTGTTAATATTGCTACTTGACATCCCGATGCCTTTTTAGCTTCCAAGTCTGCCATGTTGTTACGTTTAATGACAAAGTAATTTCCTTTTTTATGAGCCTGACATTTAATGATGGGCTAATCGTTTTGGTAGCATCATAACAGAAATCAACTCACATATCTGTTCAGCATGCTGGATGGGAGTTCCATCACTCTTTTAGAACCCTCTTTGCTTCCACACTGCTCCAAACAAATGACACACACCATGAGCATAAGCTGAATCTGTAAAGATATTCGCTATTTGTCCCTTTGCTGCCTGACATGCAGCCGTGAGAGCTTTCAATTCTGCTAACTGAGCAGAGCATGGCTGTGCACAGTATTGAGATATTACAGGCTCAAAGTTCTCCCCTTCTTTTCTTACCACTGAATTATCCTGCATGATTTCCCAAATGATCTTTATAACTTGAACCATCTACAAAGTAGATCACTTCTGCTTCAGCAATTGGTGTAGATTCAAGATCTGGACGTAATCTTGTGAATGCCAGGAATTGGCCACACAATCACGCGGCTCTCCTTCATGCTGCAAAGGAATCAGTTCAGCTGGATTCACTGTATTACATCTCTTAATGGTAACATCTGGATATGTCAACAATGATGAATATGCTAAAATACGAGCTTGAGTCAAAACAAATTTTCCTTGTTTTATCAATTCCACAATTTTATGATGTGCAATAACAGTCACTGGATATCCCATAGTAATTGTAGATGCTTTCTCATATATGCATAGTGCACTGCTGCAAGAACCTGGTAGCATGGTGGATAACCCTGAGCTACATTATCAAGTTTAGTACTATAATATGCAATGGGTTGCTTTTTCCTGCCACTACAAGTCTCCTGCGTCAGAACAGCTGATACATATCCATCTTCTCTGTTTGCCACATATAAATAAAACTCTCTTGTGTAATCAGGATTTCCAAGTGCTGGTGCTTTTGTAATTCCTTCTTTATAGATTCAAATGCTATTAAAGCATCTGTATTCCATTTTAGCAATTTCTGCAGTCCTGCTTGTTTCATTATTTCTCTCAATGGAGCTGTTTTTATTGCATAGTCTTCTATCCAATCAGCACTGAATCCTGTCATTCCTAAAAAAAGTCATCATTTGTTTTACAGTCTGTGGCAAAGGTGCTTTACTTATACCCTCCAACTGAGCTGGAGCTATAGCTTTTGTGCCATGTGATATCAATTTTCCCAAACACTCAACCTGCGGCTGACAGTACTGCAGTTTACTTTTAGAAGCCTTGTGTCCTCCTTGTGCTAACTTTGTAAGTACTTTAATAGAATCTTTGTGACACTGTTCGCGTGTTGTTGAACAAATCATCAAATCCTCTACATATTGCAACATGAGCGTATGTGGATTTGGCACATCAGCTGGCCAGTCTTCTGCTATGTCATTAATTGCTCTCAAATCATGCACAAGACGCCATTTAGATTTGTTCGCTTTAATTACAGGAAGAATTGGAGTGTTACAATAGCTATTTGTTTCTATCAATACTCCTGCTTTTCAATAGTACCTTCAATAATAGTAGACCTTCAATAGTATTCTTAATGGCTGCTTCAGCTTCAGGCTTTAAAGGATACTGAGATTTTCTAGGCAAACATGCACCTGGTTTTAGCTGGATAATTATAGGGCTAGCTGACTTTTCCAATCCTACATCTGTATCATGTTGAGACCATAATTCAGTAGGCACTTGTTGCTCTGCTTCATTAAAAGTTCAACATCAATAGTCTCCATTGTTTTAGGTGCTATTGTCATCTGTTTTTGTATTTTTCATCAATGACTATTTCCTGAGGAGTCCCTATCACTTGTGTTGCACACAAAATTTGAATGAAATTTTTGTCATTCGAATGAAAAATTAACGGATTTATGGTTGGCTCCCACTGGCATTGTTCAGCTTTTTTCATCATTGGCCCTAAGTCTTTTGTTTCCCAATTCTTTCCTACATATAAAGACACATGTGGAACAGATTCTGGTACACTGAACCACTTCTTTATGAATTCATTCTCAGTTTATACTCACTGCTGCTCCCTGTTTACCTGTTATGATGTTCTTCAAGATAAGTTCAACCTTTTGATTTTCAGTTTCTTTTTGCAATCTTTGTTCTATTTTTGCATTTCTGTCAGGATCATACATCATAGTACAGTGAAACTCTGACTTTGGCAACTGTGCTTCAGAAATCTGTGCTTCAATAAACTTTCCCCATGTGTCAATTAATGTCATTAATGTCTCGCCAAGGGTCTTACGTCATTTTCAATTTGTCCTAGCCAATATACATTTGCTTTTGGCTCTGCCATTGTCATTTGAGTTCCTATCCCTTGGAAGTCTATGTACACTCCATCAGGAGAACACCAAATTTGAAGTCCTAATTTACATAATGCATCTCTTCCTAATAGATTAACAGGAGTTTGATTGATACGAGGACAGGTATCAATCAATACCAATCAAGGTCACACTTTTGTTTTTAGCTTCTAAGCACACAGGAGCCGTCATAGGAATTAACTGTTTTTGTCCCGAGAATCCTATTGTCTTTGCAAATTTGCCATTTGTTTGACATTTTTCCTATTACTTCACTACATAATGGGTACTTTTTCCTAATGATTCAACTGGGGTAATCATTTCTTATATCTTTTCAAATATTACTTTGCACGAAATATCTCTTTATTTATTATCTATTTATTCCTCTTATTTTATTTCTTTTTGTATTAAACTCTTATCTTAACAAACTAACAGATTTATTTTCCCTTTATTATTTGTTTTATTTTATATGAATATAGTCAATAATTATTTTACCATCAGACATAAATTAGTCCTATGCTTTATTTTAGTCTAATTTACAAGGCTGTTTCTTGAACAAATTTCTCTCTCTCTCTCAAACATTCACCACTTTCATAAAAATCTTTTATTTGCTTTCACACACGTCTCTTTGGGCTCATAGTCTGTCCCAAAGAGCTCATTCATGCATATTCTCCTTCATCCGTGTCTCCTGGGCTCATAAAGTCTGTCCCAAGGAGCTCATACATACATTCTCTAATTCTCCTCGGATGTCCAGCAAAACCCCCACCTCTGTCCAAGTGGGAGAGGGGGTCACAGGTCAAGCGAGAAGAGTTTATGGTTTTACCACACACACTCAGAGCCCAAACACACACACTTACACTCACACAGACTGCTCTCTACTCCTTACCAAATCAAAAACTCTTTTCTTTTATCGCACAGTTTGATTAAAATAAATAAAAAATACACACGCCAAATTTTTGCTTACCCGAGCAAACCCCAGCCACGTGATCAGCGTGCTGAGTGGTAACCATAAGACTTTCACGTTTTTTTCAAAACGTAGGATTTAATTCCAATAATTGCCAATTTAACCAAACAACACAACACCTGTCCAAGCAGACTCTCAACTGTATTAATTGAGACGGTATCACAGGATTTTCAATTTAAGGTAATGTTTAGATTCCCGATTAAATGCACCCTTTGTTCGAACAGCTTCTATCGAAATAGAACAGTAACAACAAAAGGAAGTTTAATTTTATTCTCTCCGTCCATTCGGCCCTTCGTATGCGCACGTCAAAGCGGTATTCACGCAAGAGAACCTTCTATAAATCGCCCATGACAGACCTATATCCGTCGTCAGAGTAGTGATGAGAATGAAATACTATTTCTATTCCTCACAAGTCTCTGGTCGTAATATAGCGGTATCGCGATATATCTTAATCACCTATTTTAGTTTCATCTTCTATGGCAGTCCTCAATCTATAGCTTGAGCGGTATTAAGATCGAAACACAGACATAAAACATTTAATCAGCTATCGAGCAAACCTTCGCATTAACCCTTAAGTTACACGAAGTAGTAACCAACCCTGACGTCATCTGTGCACAAACACAGACCTGACTAACAAACACATACGATATCGACAAGGCCTCACACTCATACAATTATTCTGGAATCAAAGACCCTCTTCCTAATTAGTTCTTTCATTTTGGAGAAGCTTTTTAAAGTGTCTCACCACTCCCAGGCAAACTGTGCCACCAACACAAAATTAAGCAAAATCTGCTTACCTGGCCAGTCGTATATTTGTGTTGTTCATTCAGTTAAGCCCAGTCATGGATCGTCCACCTCAGCTCCTTTCAAGTCCCATCTGGGGTGCCAAATGTTGTGGATTAAATGCTGCCGTTTTTTCTCTTCTTTGGAAATAACACTTCACTCAGTCTTTGATGCCAGAATATAGGTTTTATTCTTTCAAACAAAACCGAGTCGATCTGCAGATCTCCTCACGACTCAGGAAATCCCCATTATATAGGCAGTTCCTAGACATTCCAAACCCACTACGTCATTGTTTATTTTTCCCCATATGTCTTAACTTGGCTTGAGTCCAGCACTATATCCATATATGGACTTAACACCCAGCACTGTGAGGGGTGGTCTTCCAGTCTCCTGCAGACCCCTGCACTCCCTCAGCTGAATATCATCATACAGATATAAATAATAGTGTATAATCATACAGTTGAATTATAATAAAATACTTATTAATTAATGCAATAAACACTTCAACATTTCCCCCCTTTGAGGAATGTTCATACGGGCCAGCTTGCTGCTGTATTCTAACAATATCATCCATTTGAGGTTGTGGTTCTATGAGAACTACTGGTGTTAATATTGCTACTTGACATCCCGATGCCTTTTTAGCTTCCAAGTCTGCCATGTTGTTACGTTTAATGACAAAGTAATTTCCTTTTTTATGAGCCTGACATTTAATGATGGGCTAATCGTTTTGGTAGCATCATAACAGAAATCAACTCACATATCTGTTCAGCATGCTGGATGGGAGTTCCATCACTCTTTTAGAACCCTCTTTGCTTCCACACTGCTCCAAACAAATGACACACACCATGAGCATAAGCTGAATCTGTAAAGATATTCGCTATTTGTCCCTTTGCTGCCTGACATGCAGCCGTGAGAGCTTTCAATTCTGCTAACTGAGCAGAGCATGGCTGTGCACAGTATTGAGATATTACAGGCTCAAAGTTCTCCCCTTCTTTTCTTACCACTGAATTATCCTGCATGATTTCCCAAATGATCTTTATAACTTGAACCATCTACAAAGTAGATCACTTCTGCTTCAGCAATTGGTGTAGATTCAAGATCTGGACGTAATCTTGTGAATGCCAGGGAATTGGCCACACAATCACGCGGCTCTCCTTCATGCTGCAAAGGAATCAGTTCAGCTGGATTCACTGTGTACATCTCTTAATGGTAACATCTGGATATGTCAACAATGATGAATATGCTAAAATACGAGCTTGAGTCAAAACAAATTTTCCTTGTTTTATCAATTCCACAATTTTATGATGTGCAATAACAGTCACTGGATATCCCATAGTAATTGTAGATGCTTTCTCATATGCATAGTGCACTGCTGCAAGAACCTGGTAGCATGGTGGATAACCCTGAGCTACATTATCAAGTTTAGTACTATAATATGCAATGGGTTGCTTTTTCCTGCCACTACAAGTCTCCTGCGTCAGAACAGCTGATACATATCCATCTTCTCTGTTTGCCACATATAAATAAAACTCTCTTGTGTAATCAGGATTTCCAAGTGCTGGTGCTTTTGTAATTCCTTCTTTATAGATTCAAATGCTATTAAAGCATCTGTATTCCATTTTAGCAATTTCTGCAGTCCTGCTTGTTTCATTATTTCTCTCAATGGAGCTGTTTTTATTGCATAGTCTTCTATCCAATCAGCACTGAATCCTGTCATTCCTAAAAAAAGTCATCATTTGTTTTACAGTCTGTGGCAAAGGTGCTTTACTTATACCCTCCAACTGAGCTGGAGCTATAGCTTTTGTGCCATGTGATATCAATTTTCCCAAACACTCAACCTGCGGCTGACAGTACTGCAGTTTACTTTTAGAAGCCTTGTGTCCTCCTTGTGCTAACTTTGTAAGTACTTTAATAGAATCTTTGTGACACTGTTCGCGTGTTGTTGAACAAATCATCAAATCCTCTACATATTGCAACATGAGCGTATGTGGATTTGGCACATCAGCTGGCCAGTCTTCTGCTATGTCATTAATTGCTCTCAAATCATGCACAAGACGCCATTTAGATTTGTTCGCTTTAATTACAGGAAGAATTGGAGTGTTACAATAGCTATTTGTTTCTATCAATACTCCTGCTTTTCAATAGTACCTTCAATAATAGTAGACCTTCAATAGTATTCTTAATGGCTGCTTCAGCTTCAGGCTTTAAAGGATACTGAGATTTTCTAGGCAAACATGCACCTGGTTTTAGCTGGATAATTATAGGGCTAGCTGACTTTTCCAATCCTACATCTGTATCATGTTGAGACCATAATTCAGTAGGCACTTGTTGCTCTGCTTCATTAAAAAGTTCAACATCAATAGTCTCCATTGTTTTAGGTGCTATTGTCATCTGTTTTTGTATTTTTTCATCAATGACTATTTCCTGAGGAGTCCCTATCACTTGTGTTGCACACAAAATTTGAATGAAATTTTTGTCATTCGAATGAAAAATTAACGGATTTATGGTTGGCTCCCACTGGCATTGTTCAGCTTTTTTCATCATTGGCCCTAAGTCTTTTGTTTCCCAATTCTTTCCTACATATAAAGACACATGTGGAACAGATTCTGGTACACTGAACCACTTCTTTATGAATTCATTCTCAGTTTATACTCACTGCTGCTCCCTGTTTACCTGTTATGATGTTCTTCAAGATAAGTTCAACCTTTTGATTTTCAGTTTCTTTTTGCAATCTTTGTTCTATTTTTGCATTTCTGTCAGGATCATACATCATAGTACAGTGAAACTCTGACTTTGGCAACTGTGCTTCAGAAATCTGTGCTTCAATAAACTTTCCCCATGTGTCAATTAATGTCATTAATGTCTCGCCAAGGGTCTTACGTCATTTTCAATTTGTCCTAGCCAATATACATTTGCTTTTGGCTCTGCCATTGTCATTTGAGTTCCTATCCTTGGAAGTCTATGTACACTCCATCAGGAGAACACCAAATTTGAAGTCCTAATTTACATAATGCATCTCTTCCTAATAGATTAACAGGAGTTTGATTGATACGAGGACAGGTATCAATCAATACCAATCAAGGTCACACTTTTGTTTTTAGCTTCTAAGCACACAGGAGCCGTCATAGGAATTAACTGTTTTTGTCCCGAGAATCCTATTGTCTTTGCAAATTTGCCATTTGTTTGACATTTTTCCTATTACTTCACTACATAATGGGTACTTTTTCCTAATGATTCAACTGGGGTAATCATTTCTTATATCTTTTCAAATATTACTTTGCACGAAATATCTCTTTATTTATTATCTATTTATTCCTCTTATTTTATTTCTTTTTGTATTAAACTCTTATCTTAACAAACTAACAGATTTATTTTCCCTTTATTATTTGTTTTATTTTATATGAATATAGTCAATAATTATTTTACCATCAGACATAAATTAGTCCTATGCTTTATTTTAGTCTAATTTACAAGGCTGTTTCTTGAACAAATTTCTCTCTCTCTCTCAAACATTCACCACTTTCATAAAAATCTTTTATTTGCTTTCACACACGTCTCTTTGGGCTCATAGTCTGTCCCAAAGAGCTCATTCATGCATATTCTCCTTCATCCGTGTCTCCCTGGGCTCATAAAGTCTGTCCCAAGGAGCTCATACATACATTCTCTAATTCTCCTCGGATGTCCAGCAAAACCCCCACCTCTGTCCAAGTGGGAGAGGGGGTCACAGGTCAAGCGAGAAGAGTTTATGGTTTTACCACACACACTCAGAGCCCAAACACACACACTTACACTCACACAGACTGCTCTCTACTCCTTACCAAATCAAAAACTCTTTTCTTTTATCGCACAGTTTGATTAAAATAAATAAAAAATACACACGCCAAATTTTTGCTTACCCGAGCAAACCCCAGCCACGTGATCAGCGTGCTGAGTGGTAACCATAAGACTTTCACCCACAAAACGTAGGATTTAATTCCAATAATTGCCAATTTAACCAAACAACACAACACCTGTCCAAGCAGACTCTCAACTGTATTAATTGAGACGGTATCACAGGATTTTCAATTTAAGGTAATGTTTAGATTCCCGATTAAATGCACCCTTTGTTCGAACAGCTTCTATCGAAATAGAACAGTAACAACAAAAGGAAGTTTAATTTTATTCTCTCCGTCCATTCGGCCCTTCGTATGCGCACGTCACAAAGCGGTATTCACGCAAGAGAACCTTCTATAAATCGCCCATGACAGACCTATATCCGTCGTCAGAGTAGTGATGAGAATGAAATACTATTTCTATTCCTCACAAGTCTCTGGTCGTAAATATAGCGGTATCGCGATATATCTTAATCACCTATTTTAGTTTCATCTTCTATGGCAGTCCTCAATCTATAGCTTGAGCGGTATTAAGATCGAAACACAGACATAAAACATTTAATCAGCTATCGAGCAAACCTTCGCATTAACCCTTAAGTTACACGAAGTAGTAACCAACCCTGACGTCATCTGTGCACAAACACAGACCTGACTAACAAACACATACGATATCGACAAGGCCTCACACTCATACAATTATTCTGGAATCAAAGACCCTCTTCCTAATTAGTTCTTTCATTTTGGAGAAGCTTTTTAAAGTGTCTCACCACTCCCAGGCAAACTGTGCCACCAACACAAAATTAAGCAAAATCTGCTTACCTGGCCAGTCGTATATTTGTGTTGTTCATTCAGTTAAGCCCAGTCATGGATCGTCCACCTCAGCTCCTTTCAAGTCCCATCTGGGGTGCCAAATGTTGTGGATTAAATGCTGCCGTTTTTTTCTCTTCTTTGGAAATAACACTTCACTCAGTCTTTGATGCCAGAATATAGGTTTTATTCTTTCAAACAAAACCGAGTCGATCTGCAGATCTCCTCACGACTCAGGGAAATCCCCCATTATATAGGCAGTTCCTAGACATTCCAAACCCACTACGTCATTGTTTATTTTTCCCCCATATGTCTTAACTTGGCTTGAGTCCAGCACTATATCCATATATGGACTTAACACCCAGCACTGTGAGGGGTGGTCTTCCAGTCTCCTGCAGACCCCTGCACTCCCTCAGCTGAATATCATCATACAGATATAAATAATAGTGTATAATCATACAGTTGAATTATAATAAAATACTTATTAATTAATGCAATAAACACTTCAACATTTCCCCCCTTTGAGGAATGTTCATACGGGCCAGCTTGCTGCTGTATTCTAACAATATCATCCATTTGAGGTTGTGGTTCTATGAGAACTACTGGTGTTAATATTGCTACTTGACATCCCGATGCCTTTTAGCTTCCAAGTCTGCCATGTTGTTACGTTTAATGACAAAGTAATTTCCTTTTTATGAGCCTGACATTTAATGATGGGCTAATCGTTTTGGTAGCATCATAACAGAAATCAACTCACATATCTGTTCAGCATGCTGGATGGGAGTTCCATCACTCTTTTAGAACCCTCTTTGCTTCCACACTGCTCCAAACAAATGACACACACCATGAGCATAAGCTGAATCTGTAAAGATATTCGCTATTTGTCCCTTTGCTGCCTGACATGCAGCCGTGAGAGCTTTCAATTCTGCTAACTGAGCAGAGCATGGCTGTGCACAGTATTGAGATATTACAGGCTCAAAGTTCTCCCCTTCTTTTCTTACCACTGAATTATCCTGCATGATTTCCCAAATGATCTTTATAACTTGAACCATCTACAAAGTAGATCACTTCTGCTTCAGCAATTGGTGTAGATTCAAGATCTGGACGTAATCTTGTGAATGCCAGGAATTGGCCACACAATCACGCGGCTCTCCTTCATGCTGCAAAGGAATCAGTTCAGCTGGATTCACTGTATTACATCTCTTAATGGTAACATCTGGATATGTCAACAATGATGAATATGCTAAAATACGAGCTTGAGTCAAAACAAATTTTCCTTGTTTTATCAATTCCACAATTTTATGATGTGCAATAACAGTCACTGGATATCCCATAGTAATTGTAGATGCTTTCTCATATGCATAGTGCACTGCTGCAAGAACCTGGTAGCATGGTGGATAACCCTGAGCTACATTATCAAGTTTAGTACTATAATATGCAATGGGTTGCTTTTTCCTGCCACTACAAGTCTCCTGCGTCAGAACAGCTGATACATATCCATCTTCTCTGTTTGCCACATATAAATAAAACTCTCTTGTGTAATCAGGATTTCCAAGTGCTGGTGCTTTTGTAATTCCTTCTTTATAGATTCAAATGCTATTAAAGCATCTGTATTCCATTTTAGCAATTTCTGCAGTCCTGCTTGTTTCATTATTTCTCTCAATGGAGCTGTTTTTATTGCATAGTCTTCTATCCAATCAGCACTGAATCCTGTCATTCTAAAAAAAGTCATCATTTGTTTTACAGTCTGTGGCAAAGGTGCTTTACTTATACCCTCCAACTGAGCTGGAGCTATAGCTTTTGTGCCATGTGATATCAATTTTCCCAAACACTCAACCTGCGGCTGACAGTACTGCAGTTTACTTTTAGAAGCCTTGTGTCCTCCTTGTGCTAACTTTGTAAGTACTTTAATAGAATCTTTGTGACACTGTTCGCGTGTTGTTGAACAAATCATCAAATCCTCTACATATTGCAACATGAGCGTATGTGGATTTGGCACATCAGCTGGCCAGTCTTCTGCTATGTCATTAATTGCTCTCAAATCATGCACAAGACGCCATTTAGATTTGTTCGCTTTAATTACAGGAAGAATTGGAGTGTTACAATAGCTATTTGTTTCTATCAATACTCCTGCTTTTCAATAGTACCTTCAATAATAGTAGACCTTCAATAGTATTCTTAATGGCTGCTTCAGCTTCAGGCTTTAAAGGATACTGAGATTTTCTAGGCAAACATGCACCTGGTTTTAGCTGGATAATTATAGGGCTAGCTGACTTTTCCAATCCTACATCTGTATCATGTTGAGACCATAATTCAGTAGGCACTTGTTGCTCTGCTTCATTAAAAGTTCAACATCAATAGTCTCCATTGTTTTAGGTGCTATTGTCATCTGTTTTTGTATTTTTCATCAATGACTATTTCCTGAGGAGTCCCTATCACTTGTGTTGCACACAAAATTTGAATGAAATTTTTGTCATTCGAATGAAAAATTAACGGATTTATGGTTGGCTCCCACTGGCATTGTTCAGCTTTTTCATCATTGGCCCTAAGTCTTTTGTTTCCCAATTCTTTCCTACATATAAAGACACATGTGGAACAGATTCTGGTACACTGAACCACTTCTTTATGAATTCATTCTCAGTTTATACTCACTGCTGCTCCCTGTTTACCTGTTATGATGTTCTTCAAGATAAGTTCAACCTTTTGATTTTCAGTTTCTTTTTGCAATCTTTGTTCTATTTTTGCATTTCTGTCAGGATCATACATCATAGTACAGTGAAACTCTGACTTTGGCAACTGTGCTTCAGAAATCTGTGCTTCAATAAACTTTCCCCATGTGTCAATTAATGTCATTAATGTCTCGCCAAGGGTCTTACGTCATTTTCAATTTGTCCTAGCCAATATACATTTGCTTTTGGCTCTGCCATTGTCATTTGAGTTCCTATCCCTTGGAAGTCTATGTACACTCCATCAGGAGAACACCAAATTTGAAGTCCTAATTTACATAATGCATCTCTTCCTAATAGATTAACAGGAGTTTGATTGATACGAGGACAGGTATCAATCAATACCAATCAAGGTCACACTTTTGTTTTTAGCTTCTAAGCACACAGGAGCCGTCATAGGAATTAACTGTTTTTGTCCCGAGAATCCTATTGTCTTTGCAAATTTGCCATTTGTTTGACATTTTTCCTATTACTTCACTACATAATGGGTACTTTTTCCTAATGATTCAACTGGGGTAATCATTTCTTATATCTTTTCAAATATTACTTTGCACGAAATATCTCTTTATTTATTATCTATTTATTCCTCTTATTTTATTTCTTTTTGTATTAAACTCTTATCTTAACAAACTAACAGATTTATTTTCCCTTTATTATTTGTTTTATTTTATATGAATATAGTCAATAATTATTTTACCATCAGACATAAATTAGTCCTATGCTTTATTTTAGTCTAATTTACAAGGCTGTTTCTTGAACAAATTTCTCTCTCTCTCTCAAACATTCACCACTTTCATAAAAATCTTTTATTTGCTTTCACACACGTCTCTTTGGGCTCATAGTCTGTCCCAAAGAGCTCATTCATGCATATTCTCCTTCATCCGTGTCTCCCTGGGCTCATAAAGTCTGTCCCAAGGAGCTCATACATACATTCTCTAATTCTCCTCGGATGTCCAGCAAAACCCCACCTCTGTCCAAGTGGGAGAGGGGTCACAGGTCAAGCGAGAAGAGTTTATGGTTTTACCACACACACTCAGAGCCCAAACACACACACTTACACTCACACAGACTGCTCTCTACTCCTTACCAAATCAAAAACTCTTTTCTTTTATCGCACAGTTTGATTAAAATAAATAAAAATACACACGCCAAATTTTTGCTTACCCGAGCAAACCCCAGCCACGTGATCAGCGTGCTGAGTGGTAACCATAAGACTTTCACCACAAAACGTAGGATTTAATTCCAATAATTGCCAATTTAACCAAACAACACAACACCTGTCCAAGCAGACTCTCAACTGTATTAATTGAGACGGTATCACAGGATTTTCAATTTAAGGTAATGTTTAGATTCGATTAAATGCACCCTTTGTTCGAACAGCTTCTATCGAAATAGAACAGTAACAACAAAAGGAAGTTTAATTTTATTCTCTCCGTCCATTCGGCCCTTCGTGCGTACGTCACAAAGCGGTATTCACGCAAGAGAACCTTCTATAAATCGCCCATGACAGACCTATATCCGTCGTCAGAGTAGTGATGAGAATGAAATACTATTTCTATTCCTCACAAGTCTCTGGTCGTAATATAGCGGTATCGCGATATATCTTAATCACCTATTTTAGTTTCATCTTCTATGGCAGTCCTCAATCTATAGCTTGAGCGGTATTAAGATCGAAACACAGACATAAAACATTTAATCAGCTATCGAGCAAACCTTCGCATTAACCCTTAAGTTACACGAAGTAGTAACCAACCCTGACGTCATCTGTGCACAAACACAGACCTGACTAACAAACACATACGATATCGACAAGGCCTCACACTCATACAATTATTCTGGAATCAAAGACCCTCTTCCTAATTAGTTCTTTCATTTTGGAGAAGCTTTTTAAAGTGTCTCACCACTCCCAGGCAAACTGTGCCACCAACACAAAATTAAGCAAAATCTGCTTACCTGGCCAGTCGTATATTTGTGTTGTTCATTCAGTTAAGCCCAGTCATGGATCGTCCACCTCAGCTCCTTTCAAGTCCCATCTGGGTGCCAAATGTTGTGGATTAAATGCTGCCGTTTTTTTTCTCTTCTTTGGAAATAACACTTCACTCAGTCTTTGATGCCAGAATATAGGTTTTATTCTTTCAAACAAAACCGAGTCGATCTGCAGATCTCCTCACGACTCAGGAAATCCCCATTATATAGGCAGTTCCTAGACATTCCAAACCCACTACGTCATTGTTTATTTTTCCCCATATGTCTTAACTTGGCTTGAGTCCAGCACTATATCCATATATGGACTTAACACCCAGCACTGTGAGGGGTGGTCTTCCAGTCTCCTGCAGACCCCTGCACTCCCTCAGCTGAATATCATCATACAGATATAAATAATAGTGTATAATCATACAGTTGAATTATAATAAAATACTTATTAATTAATGCAATAAACACTTCAACATTTCCCCCCTTTGAGGAATGTTCATACGGGCCAGCTTGCTGCTGTATTCTAACAATATCATCCATTTGAGGTTGTGGTTCTATGAGAACTACTGGTGTTAATATTGCTACTTGACATCCCGATGCCTTTTTAGCTTCCAAGTCTGCCATGTTGTTACGTTTAATGACAAAGTAATTTCCTTTTTTATGAGCCTGACATTTAATGATGGGCTAATCGTTTTGGTAGCATCATAACAGAAATCAACTCACATATCTGTTCAGCATGCTGGATGGGAGTTCCATCACTCTTTTAGAACCCTCTTTGCTTCCACACTGCTCCAAACAAATGACACACACCATGAGCATAAGCTGAATCTGTAAAGATATTCGCTATTTGTCCCTTTGCTGCCTGACATGCAGCCGTGAGAGCTTTCAATTCTGCTAACTGAGCAGAGCATGGCTGTGCACAGTATTGAGATATTACAGGCTCAAAGTTCTCCCCTTCTTTTCTTACCACTGAATTATCCTGCATGATTTCCCAAATGATCTTTATAACTTGAACCATCTACAAAGTAGATCACTTCTGCTTCAGCAATTGGTGTAGATTCAAGATCTGGACGTAATCTTGTGAATGCCAGGAATTGGCCACACAATCACGCGGCTCTCCTTCATGCTGCAAAGGAATCAGTTCAGCTGGATTCACTGTATTACATCTCTTAATGGTAACATCTGGATATGTCAACAATGATGAATATGCTAAAATACGAGCTTGAGTCAAAACAAATTTTCCTTGTTTTATCAATTCCACAATTTTATGATGTGCAATAACAGTCACTGGATATCCCATAGTAATTGTAGATGCTTTCTCATATGCATAGTGCACTGCTGCAAGAACCTGGTAGCATGGTGGATAACCCTGAGCTACATTATCAAGTTTAGTACTATAATATGCAATGGGTTGCTTTTTCCTGCCACTACAAGTCTCCTGCGTCAGAACAGCTGATACATATCCATCTTCTCTGTTTGCCACATATAAATAAAACTCTCTTGTGTAATCAGGATTTCCAAGTGCTGGTGCTTTTGTAATTCCTTCTTTATAGATTCAAATGCTATTAAAGCATCTGTATTCCATTTTAGCAATTTCTGCAGTCCTGCTTGTTTCATTATTTCTCTCAATGGAGCTGTTTTTATTGCATAGTCTTCTATCCAATCAGCACTGAATCCTGTCATTCCTAAAAAAAGTCATCATTTGTTTTACAGTCTGTGGCAAAGGTGCTTTACTTATACCCTCCAACTGAGCTGGAGCTATAGCTTTTGTGCCATGTGATATCAATTTTCCCAAACACTCAACCTGCGGCTGACAGTACTGCAGTTTACTTTTAGAAGCCTTGTGTCCTCCTTGTGCTAACTTTGTAAGTACTTTAATAGAATCTTTGTGACACTGTTCGCGTGTTGTTGAACAAATCATCAAATCCTCTACATATTGCAACATGAGCGTATGTGGATTTGGCACATCAGCTGGCCAGTCTTCTGCTATGTCATTAATTGCTCTCAAATCATGCACAAGACGCCATTTAGATTTGTTCGCTTTAATTACAGGAAGAATTGGAGTGTTACAATAGCTATTTGTTTCTATCAATACTCCTGCTTTTCAATAGTACCTTCAATAATAGTAGACCTTCAATAGTATTCTTAATGGCTGCTTCAGCTTCAGGCTTTAAAGGATACTGAGATTTTCTAGGCAAACATGCACCTGGTTTTAGCTGGATAATTATAGGGCTAGCTGACTTTTCCAATCCTACATCTGTATCATGTTGAGACCATAATTCAGTAGGCACTTGTTGCTCTGCTTCATTAAAAGTTCAACATCAATAGTCTCCATTGTTTTAGGTGCTATTGTCATCTGTTTTTGTATTTTTCATCAATGACTATTTCCTGAGGAGTCCCTATCACTTGTGTTGCACACAAAATTTGAATGAAATTTTTGTCATTCGAATGAAAAATTAACGGATTTATGGTTGGCTCCCACTGGCATTGTTCAGCTTTTTTCATCATTGGCCCTAAGTCTTTTGTTTCCCAATTCTTTCCTACATATAAAGACACATGTGGAACAGATTCTGGTACACTGAACCACTTCTTTATGAATTCATTCTCAGTTTATACTCACTGCTGCTCCCTGTTTACCTGTTATGATGTTCTTCAAGATAAGTTCAACCTTTTGATTTTCAGTTTCTTTTTGCAATCTTTGTTCTATTTTTGCATTTCTGTCAGGATCATACATCATAGTACAGTGAAACTCTGACTTTGGCAACTGTGCTTCAGAAATCTGTGCTTCAATAAACTTTCCCCATGTGTCAATTAAATGTCATTAATGTCTCGCCAAGGGTCTTACGTCATTTTCAATTTGTCCTAGCCAATATACATTTGCTTTTGGCTCTGCCATTGTCATTTGAGTTCCTATCCCTTGGAAGTCTATGTACACTCCATCAGGAGAACACCAAATTTGAAGTCCTAATTTACATAATGCATCTCTTCCTAATAGATTAACAGGAGTTTGATTGATACGAGGACAGGTATCAATCAATACCAATCAAGGTCACACTTTTGTTTTTAGCTTCTAAGCACACAGGAGCCGTCATAGGAATTAACTGTTTTTGTCCCGAGAATCCTATTGTCTTTGCAAATTTGCCATTTGTTTGACATTTTTCCTATTACTTCACTACATAATGGGTACTTTTTCCTAATGATTCAACTGGGGTAATCATTTCTTATATCTTTTCAAATATTACTTTGCACGAAATATCTCTTTATTTATTATCTATTTATTCCTCTTATTTTATTTCTTTTTGTATTAAACTCTTATCTTAACAAACTAACAGATTTATTTTCCCTTTATTATTTGTTTTATTTTATATGAATATAGTCAATAATTATTTTACCATCAGACATAAATTAGTCCTATGCTTTATTTTAGTCTAATTTACAAGGCTGTTTCTTGAACAAATTTCTCTCTCTCTCTCAAACATTCACCACTTTCATAAAAATCTTTTATTTGCTTTCACACACGTCTCTTTGGGCTCATAGTCTGTCCCAAAGAGCTCATTCATGCATATTCTCCTTCATCCGTGTCTCCCTGGGCTCATAAAGTCTGTCCCAAGGAGCTCATACATACATTCTCTAATTCTCCTCGGATGTCCAGCAAAACCCCCACCTCTGTCCAAGTGGGAGAGGGGTCACAGGTCAAGCGAGAAGAGTTTATGGTTTTACCACACACACTCAGAGCCCAAACACACACACTTACACTCACACAGACTGCTCTCTACTCCTTACCAAATCAAAAACTCTTTTCTTTTATCGCACAGTTTGATTAAAATAAATAAAAAATACACACGCCAAATTTTTGCTTACCCGAGCAAACCCCAGCCACGTGATCAGCGTGCTGAGTGGTAACCATAAGACTTTCACGTTTTTTTCAAAACGTAGGATTTAATTCCAATAATTGCCAATTTAACCAAACAACACAACACCTGTCCAAGCAGACTCTCAACTGTATTAATTGAGACGGTATCACAGGATTTTCAATTTAAGGTAATGTTTAGATTCCCGATTAAATGCACCCTTTGTTCGAACAGCTTCTATCGAAATAGAACAGTAACAACAAAAGGAAGTTTAATTTTATTCTCTCCGTCCATTCGGCCCTTCGTGCGTACGTCACAAAGCGGTATTCACGCAAGAGAACCTTCTATAAATCGCCCATGACAGACCTATATCCGTCGTCAGAGTAGTGATGAGAATGAAA
The DNA here is from genome assembly GCA_018749465.1 of Paracanthobrama guichenoti. NCBI lineage: Eukaryota > Metazoa > Chordata > Actinopteri > Cypriniformes > Gobionidae > Paracanthobrama > Paracanthobrama guichenoti. The sequence goes on from JAGHMJ010003458.1 coordinate 20,959, forward strand.
TACTATTTCTATTCCTCACAAGTCTCTGGTCGTAATATAGCGGTATCGCGATATATCTTAATCACCTATTTTAGTTTCATCTTCTATGGCAGTCCTCAATCTATAGCTTGAGCGGTATTAAGATCGAAACACAGACATAAAACATTTAATCAGCTATCGAGCAAACCTTCGCATTAACCCTTAAGTTACACGTAAGTAGTAACCAACCCTGACGTCATCTGTGCACAAACACAGACCTGACTAACAAACACATACGATATCGACAAGGCCTCACACTCATACAATTATTCTGGAATCAAAGACCCTCTTCCTAATTAGTTCTTTCATTTTGGAGAAGCTTTTTAAAGTGTCTCACCACTCCCAGGCAAACTGTGCCACCAACACAAAATTAAGCAAAATCTGCTTACCTGGCCAGTCGTATATTTGTGTTGTTCATTCAGTTAAGCCCAGTCATGGATCGTCCACCTCAGCTCCTTTCAAGTCCCATCTGGGGTGCCAAATGTTGTGGATTAAATGCTGCCGTTTTTTCTCTTCTTTGGAAATAACACTTCACTCAGTCTTTGATGCCAGAATATAGGTTTTATTCTTTCAAACAAAACCGAGTCGATCTGCAGATCTCCTCACGACTCAGGAAATCCCCATTATATAGGCAGTTCCTAGACATTCCAAACCCACTACGTCATTGTTTATTTTTCCCCATATGTCTTAACTTGGCTTGAGTCCAGCACTATATCCATATATGGACTTAACACCCAGCACTGTGAGGGGTGGTCTTCCAGTCTCCTGCAGACCCCTGCACTCCCTCAGCTGAATATCATCATACAGATATAAATAATAGTGTATAATCATACAGTTGAATTATAATAAAATACTTATTAATTAATGCAATAAACACTTCAACATTTCCCCCCTTTGAGGAATGTTCATACGGGCCAGCTTGCTGCTGTATTCTAACAATATCATCCATTTGAGGTTGTGGTTCTATGAGAACTACTGGTGTTAATATTGCTACTTGACATCCCGATGCCTTTTTAGCTTCCAAGTCTGCCATGTTGTTACGTTTAATGACAAAGTAATTTCCTTTTTTATGAGCCTGACATTTAATGATGGGCTAATCGTTTTGGTAGCATCATAACAGAAATCAACTCACATATCTGTTCAGCATGCTGGATGGGAGTTCCATCACTCTTTAGAACCCTCTTTGCTTCCACACTGCTCCAAACAAATGACACACACCATGAGCATAAGCTGAATCTGTAAAGATATTCGCTATTTGTCCCTTTGCTGCCTGACATGCAGCCGTGAGAGCTTTCAATTCTGCTAACTGAGCAGAGCATGGCTGTGCACAGTATTGAGATATTACAGGCTCAAAGTTCTCCCCTTCTTTTCTTACCACTGAATTATCCTGCATGATTTCCCAAATGATCTTTATAACTTGAACCATCTACAAAGTAGATCACTTCTGCTTCAGCAATTGGTGTAGATTCAAGATCTGGACGTAATCTTGTGAATGCCAGGGAATTGGCCACACAATCACGCGGCTCTCCTTCATGCTGCAAAGGAATCAGTTCAGCTGGATTCACTGTATTACATCTCTTAATGGTAACATCTGGATATGTCAACAATGATGAATATGCTAAAATACGAGCTTGAGTCAAAACAAATTTTCCTTGTTTTATCAATTCCACAATTTTATGATGTGCAATAACAGTCACTGGATATCCCATAGTAATTGTAGATGCTTTCTCATATGCATAGTGCACTGCTGCAAGAACCTGGTAGCATGGTGGATAACCCTGAGCTACATTATCAAGTTTAGTACTATAATATGCAATGGGTTGCTTTTTCCTGCCACTACAAGTCTCCTGCGTCAGAACAGCTGATACATATCCATCTTCTCTGTTTGCCACATATAAATAAAACTCTCTTGTGTAATCAGGATTTCCAAGTGCTGGTGCTTTTGTAATTCCTTCTTTATAGATTCAAATGCTATTAAAGCATCTGTATTCCATTTTAGCAATTTCTGCAGTCCTGCTTGTTTCATTATTTCTCTCAATGGAGCTGTTTTTATTGCATAGTCTTCTATCCAATCAGCACTGAATCCTGTCATTCCTAAAAAAAGTCATCATTTGTTTTACAGTCTGTGGCAAAGGTGCTTTACTTATACCCTCCAACTGAGCTGGAGCTATAGCTTTTGTGCCATGTGATATCAATTTTCCCAAACACTCAACCTGCGGCTGACAGTACTGCAGTTTACTTTTAGAAGCCTTGTGTCCTCCTTGTGCTAACTTTGTAAGTACTTTAATAGAATCTTTGTGACACTGTTCGCGTGTTGTTGAACAAATCATCAAATCCTCTACATATTGCAACATGAGCGTATGTGGATTTGGCACATCAGCTGGCCAGTCTTCTGCTATGTCATTAATTGCTCTCAAATCATGCACAAGACGCCATTTAGATTTGTTCGCTTTAATTACAGGAAGAATTGGAGTGTTACAATAGCTATTTGTTTCTATCAATACTCCTGCTTTTCAATAGTACCTTCAATAATAGTAGACCTTCAATAGTATTCTCTTAATGGCTGCTTCAGCTTCAGGCTTTAAAGGATACTGAGATTTTCTAGGCAAACATGCACCTGGTTTTAGCTGGATAATTATAGGGCTAGCTGACTTTTCCAATCCTACATCTGTATCATGTTGAGACCATAATTCAGTAGGCACTTGTTGCTCTGCTTCATTAAAAGTTCAACATCAATAGTCTCCATTGTTTTAGGTGCTATTGTCATCTGTTTTTGTATTTTTCATCAATGACTATTTCCTGAGGAGTCCCTATCACTTGTGTTGCACACAAAATTTGAATGAAATTTTTGTCATTCGAATGAAAAATTAACGGATTTATGGTTGGCTCCCACTGGCATTGTTCAGCTTTTTTCATCATTGGCCCTAAGTCTTTTGTTTCCCAATTCTTTCCTACATATAAAGACACATGTGGAACAGATTCTGGTACACTGAACCACTTCTTTATGAATTCATTCTCAGTTTATACTCACTGCTGCTCCCTGTTTACCTGTTATGATGTTCTTCAAGATAAGTTCAACCTTTTGATTTTCAGTTTCTTTTTGCAATCTTTGTTCTATTTTTGCATTTCTGTCAGGATCATACATCATAGTACAGTGAAACTCTGACTTTGGCAACTGTGCTTCAGAAATCTGTGCTTCAATAAACTTTCCCCATGTGTCAATTAATGTCATTAATGTCTCGCCAAGGGTCTTACGTCATTTTCAATTTGTCCTAGCCAATATACATTTGCTTTTGGCTCTGCCATTGTCATTTGAGTTCCTATCCTTGGAAGTCTATGTACACTCCATCAGGAGAACACCAAATTTGAAGTCCTAATTTACATAATGCATCTCTTCCTAATAGATTAACAGGAGTTTGATTGATACGAGGACAGGTATCAATCAATACCAATCAAGGTCACACTTTTGTTTTTAGCTTCTAAGCACACAGGAGCCGTCATAGGAATTAACTGTTTTTGTCCCGAGAATCCTATTGTCTTTGCAAATTTGCCATTGTTTGACATTTTTCCTATTACTTCACTACATAATGGGTACTTTTTTCCTAATGATTCAACTGGGGTAATCATTTCTTATATCTTTTCAAATATTACTTTGCACGAAATATCTCTTTATTTATTATCTATTTATTCCTCTTATTTTATTTCTTTTTGTATTAAACTCTTATCTTAACAAACTAACAGATTTATTTTCCCTTTATTATTTGTTTTATTTTATATGAATATAGTCAATAATTATTTTACCATCAGACATAAATTAGTCCTATGCTTTATTTTAGTCTAATTTACAAGGCTGTTTCTTGAACAAATTTCTCTCTCTCTCTCAAACATTCACCACTTTCATAAAAATCTTTTATTTGCTTTTCACACACGTCTCTTTGGGCTCATAGTCTGTCCCAAAGAGCTCATTCATGCATATTCTCCTTCATCCGTGTCTCCCTGGGCTCATAAAGTCTGTCCCAAGGAGCTCATACATACATTCTCTAATTCTCCTCGGATGTCCAGCAAAACCCCCACCTCTGTCCAAGTGGGAGAGGGGGTCACAGGTCAAGCGAGAAGAGTTTATGGTTTTACCACACACACTCAGAGCCCAAACACACACACTTACACTCACACAGACTGCTCTCTACTCCTTACCAAATCAAAAACTCTTTTCTTTTATCGCACAGTTTGATTAAAATAAATAAAAAATACACACGCCAAATTTTTGCTTACCCGAGCAAACCCCAGCCACGTGATCAGCGTGCTGAGTGGTAACCATAAGACTTTCACCCACAAAACGTAGGATTTAATTCCAATAATTGCCAATTTAACCAAACAACACAACACCTGTCCAAGCAGACTCTCAACTGTATTAATTGAGACGGTATCACAGGATTTTCAATTTAAGGTAATGTTTAGATTCCCGATTAAATGCACCCTTTGTTCGAACAGCTTCTATCGAAATAGAACAGTAACAACAAAAGGAAGTTTAATTTTATTCTCTCCGTCCATTCGGCCCTTTCGTGCGCGCACGTCACAAAGCGGTATTCACGCAAGAGAACCTTCTATAAATCGCCCATGACAGACCTATATCCGTCGTCAGAGTAGTGATGAGAATGAAATACTATTTCTATTCCTCACAAGTCTCTGGTCGTAATATAGCGGTATCGCGATATATCTTAATCACCTATTTTAGTTTCATCTTCTATGGCAGTCCTCAATCTATAGCTTGAGCGGTATTAAGATCGAAACACAGACATAAAACATTTAATCAGCTATCGAGCAAACCTTCGCATTAACCCTTAAGTTACACGAAGTAGTAACCAACCCTGACGTCATCTGTGCACAAACACAGACCTGACTAACAAACACATACGATATCGACAAGGCCTCACACTCATACAATTATTCTGGAATCAAAGACCCTCTTCCTAATTAGTTCTTTCATTTTGGAGAAGCTTTTTAAAGTGTCTCACCACTCCCAGGCAAACTGTGCCACCAACACAAAATTAAGCAAAATCTGCTTACCTGGCCAGTCGTATATTTGTGTTGTTCATTCAGTTAAGCCCAGTCATGGATCGTCCACCTCAGCTCCTTTCAAGTCCCATCTGGGGTGCCAAATGTTGTGGATTAAATGCTGCCGTTTTTTCTCTTCTTTGGAAATAACACTTCACTCAGTCTTTGATGCCAGAATATAGGTTTTATTCTTTCAAACAAAACCGAGTCGATCTGCAGATCTCCTCACGACTCAGGAAATCCCCATTATATAGGCAGTTCCTAGACATTCCAAACCCACTACGTCATTGTTTATTTTTCCCCATATGTCTTAACTTGGCTTGAGTCCAGCACTATATCCATATATGGACTTAACACCCAGCACTGTGAGGGGTGGTCTTCCAGTCTCCTGCAGACCCCTGCACTCCCTCAGCTGAATATCATCATACAGATATAAATAATAGTGTATAATCATACAGTTGAATTATAATAAAATACTTATTAATTAATGCAATAAACACTTCAACATTTCCCCCCTTTGAGGAATGTTCATACGGGCCAGCTTGCTGCTGTATTCTAACAATATCATCCATTTGAGGTTGTGGTTCTATGAGAACTACTGGTGTTAATATTGCTACTTGACATCCCGATGCCTTTTTAGCTTCCAAGTCTGCCATGTTGTTACGTTTAATGACAAAGTAATTTCCTTTTTTATGAGCCTGACATTTAATGATGGGCTAATCGTTTTGGTAGCATCATAACAGAAATCAACTCACATATCTGTTCAGCATGCTGGATGGGAGTTCCATCACTCTTTTAGAACCCTCTTTGCTTCCACACTGCTCCAAACAAATGACACACACCATGAGCATAAGCTGAATCTGTAAAGATATTCGCTATTTGTCCCTTTGCTGCCTGACATGCAGCCGTGAGAGCTTTCAATTCTGCTAACTGAGCAGAGCATGGCTGTGCACAGTATTGAGATATTACAGGCTCAAAGTTCTCCCCTTCTTTTCTTACCACTGAATTATCCTGCATGATTTCCCAAATGATCTTTATAACTTGAACCATCTACAAAGTAGATCACTTCTGCTTCAGCAATTGGTGTAGATTCAAGATCTGGACGTAATCTTGTGAATGCCAGGAATTGGCCACACAATCACGCGGCTCTCCTTCATGCTGCAAAGGAATCAGTTCAGCTGGATTCACTGTATTACATCTCTTAATGGTAACATCTGGATATGTCAACAATGATGAATATGCTAAAATACGAGCTTGAGTCAAAACAAATTTTCCTTGTTTTATCAATTCCACAATTTTATGATGTGCAATAACAGTCACTGGATATCCCATAGTAATTGTAGATGCTTTCTCATATGCATAGTGCACTGCTGCAAGAACCTGGTAGCATGGTGGATAACCCTGAGCTACATTATCAAGTTTAGTACTATAATATGCAATGGGTTGCTTTTTCCTGCCACTACAAGTCTCCTGCGTCAGAACAGCTGATACATATCCATCTTCTCTGTTTGCCACATATAAATAAAACTCTCTTGTGTAATCAGGATTTCCAAGTGCTGGTGCTTTTGTAATTCCTTCTTTATAGATTCAAATGCTATTAAAGCATCTGTATTCCATTTTAGCAATTTCTGCAGTCCTGCTTGTTTCATTATTTCTCTCAATGGAGCTGTTTTTATTGCATAGTCTTCTATCCAATCAGCACTGAATCCTGTCATTCCTAAAAAAAGTCATCATTTGTTTTACAGTCTGTGGCAAAGGTGCTTTACTTATACCCTCCAACTGAGCTGGAGCTATAGCTTTTGTGCCATGTGATATCAATTTTCCCAAACACTCAACCTGCGGCTGACAGTACTGCAGTTTACTTTTAGAAGCCTTGTGTCCTCCTTGTGCTAACTTTGTAAGTACTTTAATAGAATCTTTGTGACACTGTTCGCGTGTTGTTGAACAAATCATCAAATCCTCTACATATTGCAACATGAGCGTATGTGGATTTGGCACATCAGCTGGCCAGTCTTCTGCTATGTCATTAATTGCTCTCAAATCATGCACAAGACGCCATTTAGATTTGTTCGCTTTAATTACAGGAAGAATTGGAGTGTTACAATAGCTATTTGTTTCTATCAATACTCCTGCTTTTCAATAGTACCTTCAATAATAGTAGACCTTCAATAGTATTCTTAATGGCTGCTTCAGCTTCAGGCTTTAAAGGATACTGAGATTTTCTAGGCAAACATGCACCTGGTTTTAGCTGGATAATTATAGGGCTAGCTGACTTTTCCAATCCTACATCTGTATCATGTTGAGACCATAATTCAGTAGGCACTTGTTGCTCTGCTTCATTAAAAGTTCAACATCAATAGTCTCCATTGTTTTAGGTGCTATTGTCATCTGTTTTTGTATTTTTCATCAATGACTATTTCCTGAGGAGTCCCTATCACTTGTGTTGCACACAAAATTTGAATGAAATTTTTGTCATTCGAATGAAAAATTAACGGATTTATGGTTGGCTCCCACTGGCATTGTTCAGCTTTTTTCATCATTGGCCCTAAGTCTTTTGTTTCCCAATTCTTTCCTACATATAAAGACACATGTGGAACAGATTCTGGTACACTGAACCACTTCTTTATGAATTCATTCTCAGTTTATACTCACTGCTGCTCCCTGTTTACCTGTTATGATGTTCTTCAAGATAAGTTCAACCTTTTGATTTTCAGTTTCTTTTTGCAATCTTTGTTCTATTTTTGCATTTCTGTCAGGATCATACATCATAGTACAGTGAAACTCTGACTTTGGCAACTGTGCTTCAGAAATCTGTGCTTCAATAAACTTTCCCCATGTGTCAATTAATGTCATTAATGTCTCGCCAAGGGTCTTACGTCATTTTCAATTTGTCCTAGCCAATATACATTTGCTTTTGGCTCTGCCATTGTCATTTGAGTTCCTATCCTTGGAAGTCTATGTACACTCCATCAGGAGAACACCAAATTTGAAGTCCTAATTTACATAATGCATCTCTTCCTAATAGATTAACAGGAGTTTGATTGATACGAGGACAGGTATCAATCAATACCAATCAAGGTCACACTTTTGTTTTTAGCTTCTAAGCACACAGGAGCCGTCATAGGAATTAACTGTTTTTGTCCCGAGAATCCTATTGTCTTTGCAAATTTGCCATTTGTTTGACATTTTTCCTATTACTTCACTACATAATGGGTACTTTTTCCCTAATGATTCAACTGGGGTAATCATTTCTTATATCTTTTCAAATATTACTTTGCACGAAATATCTCTTTATTTATTATCTATTTATTCCTCTTATTTTATTTCTTTTTGTATTAAACTCTTATCTTAACAAACTAACAGATTTATTTTCCCTTTATTATTTGTTTTATTTTATATGAATATAGTCAATAATTATTTTACCATCAGACATAAATTAGTCCTATGCTTTATTTTAGTCTAATTTACAAGGCTGTTTCTTGAACAAATTTCTCTCTCTCTCTCTCTCAAACATTCACCACTTTCATAAAAATCTTTTATTTGCTTTCACACACGTCTCTTTGGGCTCATAGTCTGTCCCAAAGAGCTCATTCATGCATATTCTCCTTCATCCGTGTCTCCCTGGGCTCATAAAGTCTGTCCCAAGGAGCTCATACATACATTCTCTAATTCTCCTCGGATGTCCAGCAAAACCCCACCTCTGTCCAAGTGGGAGAGGGGTCACAGGTCAAGCGAGAAGAGTTTATGGTTTTACCACACACACTCAGAGCCCAAACACACACACTTACACTCACACAGACTGCTCTCTACTCCTTACCAAATCAAAAACTCTTTTCTTTTATCGCACAGTTTGATTAAAATAAATAAAAATACACACGCCAAATTTTTGCTTACCCGAGCAAACCCCAGCCACGTGATCAGCGTGCTGAGTGGTAACCATAAGACTTTCACCCACAAAACGTAGGATTTAATTCCAATAATTGCCAATTTAACCAAACAACACAACACCTGTCCAAGCAGACTCTCAACTGTATTAATTGAGACGGTATCACAGGATTTTCAATTTAAGGTAATGTTTAGATTCCCGATTAAATGCACCCTTTGTTCGAACAGCTTCTATCGAAATAGAACAGTAACAACAAAAGGAAGTTTAATTTTATTCTCTCCGTCCATTCGGCCCTTCGTGCGTACGTCACAAAGCGGTATTCACGCAAGAGAACCTTCTATAAATCGCCATGACAGACCTATATCCGTCGTCAGAGTAGTGATGAGAATGAAATACTATTTCTATTCCTCACAAGTCTCTGGTCGTAATATAGCGGTATCGCGATATATCTTAATCACCTATTTTAGTTTCATCTTCTATGGCAGTCCTCAATCTATAGCTTGAGCGGTATTAAGATCGAAACACAGACATAAAACATTTAATCAGCTATCGAGCAAACCTTCGCATTAACCCTTAAGTTACACGAAGTAGTAACCAACCCTGACGTCATCTGTGCACAAACACAGACCTGACTAACAAACACATACGATATCGACAAGGCCTCACACTCATACAATTATTCTGGAATCAAAGACCCTCTTCCTAATTAGTTCTTTCATTTTGGAGAAGCTTTTTAAAGTGTCTCACCACTCCCAGGCAAACTGTGCCACCAACACAAAATTAAGCAAAATCTGCTTACCTGGCCAGTCGTATATTTGTGTTGTTCATTCAGTTAAGCCCAGTCATGGATCGTCCACCTCAGCTCCTTTCAAGTCCCATCTGGGGTGCCAAATGTTGTGGATTAAATGCTGCCGTTTTTTCTCTTCTTTGGAAATAACACTTCACTCAGTCTTTGATGCCAGAATATAGGTTTTATTCTTTCAACAAAACCGAGTCGATCTGCAGATCTCCTCACGACTCAGGAAATCCCCATTATATAGGCAGTTCCTAGACATTCCAAACCCACTACGTCATTGTTTATTTTTCCCCATATGTCTTAACTTGGCTTGAGTCCAGCACTATATCCATATATGGACTTAACACCCAGCACTGTGAGGGGTGGTCTTCCAGTCTCCTGCAGACCCCTGCACTCCCTCAGCTGAATATCATCATACAGATATAAATAATAGTGTATAATCATACAGTTGAATTATAATAAAATACTTATTAATTAATGCAATAAACACTTCAACATTTCCCCCCTTTGAGGAATGTTCATACGGGCCAGCTTGCTGCTGTATTCTAACAATATCATCCATTTGAGGTTGTGGTTCTATGAGAACTACTGGTGTTAATATTGCTACTTGACATCCCGATGCCTTTTAGCTTCCAAGTCTGCCATGTTGTTACGTTTAATGACAAAGTAATTTCCTTTTTATGAGCCTGACATTTAATGATGGGCTAATCGTTTTGGTAGCATCATAACAGAAATCAACTCACATATCTGTTCAGCATGCTGGATGGGAGTTCCATCACTCTTTTAGAACCCTCTTTGCTTCCACACTGCTCCAAACAAATGACACACACCATGAGCATAAGCTGAATCTGTAAAGATATTCGCTATTTGTCCCTTTGCTGCCTGACATGCAGCCGTGAGAGCTTTCAATTCTGCTAACTGAGCAGAGCATGGCTGTGCACAGTATTGAGATATTACAGGCTCAAAGTTCTCCCTTCTTTTCTTACCACTGAATTATCCTGCATGATTTCCCAAATGATCTTTATAACTTGAACCATCTACAAAGTAGATCACTTCTGCTTCAGCAATTGGTGTAGATTCAAGATCTGGACGTAATCTTGTGAATGCCAGGAATTGGCCACACAATCACGCGGCTCTCCTTCATGCTGCAAAGGAATCAGTTCAGCTGGATTCACTGTATTACATCTCTTAATGGTAACATCTGGATATGTCAACAATGATGAATATGCTAAAATACGAGCTTGAGTCAAAACAAATTTTCCTTGTTTTATCAATTCCACAATTTTATGATGTGCAATAACAGTCACTGGATATCCCATAGTAATTGTAGATGCTTTCTCATATGCATAGTGCACTGCTGCAAGAACCTGGTAGCATGGTGGATAACCCTGAGCTACATTATCAAGTTTAGTACTATAATATGCAATGGGTTGCTTTTTCCTGCCACTACAAGTCTCCTGCGTCAGAACAGCTGATACATATCCATCTTCTCTGTTTGCCACATATAAATAAAACTCTCTTGTGTAATCAGGATTTCCAAGTGCTGGTGCTTTTGTAATTCCTTCTTTATAGATTCAAATGCTATTAAAGCATCTGTATTCCATTTTAGCAATTTCTGCAGTCCTGCTTGTTTCATTATTTCTCTCAATGGAGCTGTTTTTATTGCATAGTCTTCTATCCAATCAGCACTGAATCCTGTCATTCCTAAAAAAAGTCATCATTTGTTTTACAGTCTGTGGCAAAGGTGCTTTACTTATACCCTCCAACTGAGCTGGAGCTATAGCTTTTGTGCCATGTGATATCAATTTTCCCAAACACTCAACCTGCGGCTGACAGTACTGCAGTTTACTTTTAGAAGCCTTGTGTCCTCCTTGTGCTAACTTTGTAAGTACTTTAATAGAATCTTTGTGACACTGTTCGCGTGTTGTTGAACAAATCATCAAATCCTCTACATATTGCAACATGAGCGTATGTGGATTTGGCACATCAGCTGGCCAGTCTTCTGCTATGTCATTAATTGCTCTCAAATCATGCACAAGACGCCATTTAGATTTGTTCGCTTTAATTACAGGAAGAATTGGAGTGTTACAATAGCTATTTGTTTCTATCAATACTCCTGCTTTTCAATAGTACCTTCAATAATAGTAGACCTTCAATAGTATTCTTAATGGCTGCTTCAGCTTCAGGCTTTAAAGGATACTGAGATTTTCTAGGCAAACATGCACCTGGTTTTAGCTGGATAATTATAGGGCTAGCTGACTTTTCCAATCCTACATCTGTATCATGTTGAGACCATAATTCAGTAGGCACTTGTTGCTCTGCTTCATTAAAAAGTTCAACATCAATAGTCTCCATTGTTTTAGGTGCTATTGTCATCTGTTTTTGTATTTTTCATCAATGACTATTTCCTGAGGAGTCCCTATCACTTGTGTTGCACACAAAATTTGAATGAAATTTTTGTCATTCGAATGAAAAATTAACGGATTTATGGTTGGCTCCCACTGGCATTGTTCAGCTTTTTCATCATTGGCCCTAAGTCTTTTGTTTCCCAATTCTTTCCTACATATAAAGACACATGTGGAACAGATTCTGGTACACTGAACCACTTCTTTATGAATTCATTCTCAGTTTATACTCACTGCTGCTCCCTGTTTACCTGTTATGATGTTCTTCAAGATAAGTTCAACCTTTTGATTTTCAGTTTCTTTTGCAATCTTTGTTCTATTTTTGCATTTCTGTCAGGATCATACATCATAGTACAGTGAAACTCTGACTTTGGCAACTGTGCTTCAGAAATCTGTGCTTCAATAAACTTTCCCCATGTGTCAATTAATGTCATTAATGTCTCGCCAAGGGTCTTACGTCATTTTCAATTTGTCCTAGCCAATATACATTTGCTTTTGGCTCTGCCATTGTCATTTGAGTTCCTATCCCTTGGAAGTCTATGTACACTCCATCAGGAGAACACCAAATTTGAAGTCCTAATTTACATAATGCATCTCTTCCTAATAGATTAACAGGAGTTTGATTGATACGAGGACAGGTATCAATCAATACCAATCAAGGTCACACTTTTGTTTTTAGCTTCTAAGCACACAGGAGCCGTCATAGGAATTAACTGTTTTTGTCCCGAGAATCCTATTGTCTTTGCAAATTTGCCATTTGTTTGACATTTTTCCTATTACTTCACTACATAATGGGTACTTTTTCCTAATGATTCAACTGGGGTAATCATTTCTTATATCTTTTCAAATATTACTTTGCACGAAATATCTCTTTATTTATTATCTATTTATTCCTCTTATTTTATTTCTTTTGTATTAAACTCTTATCTTAACAAACTAACAGATTTATTTTCCCTTTATTATTTGTTTTATTTTATATGAATATAGTCAATAATTATTTTACCATCAGACATAAATTAGTCCTATGCTTTATTTTAGTCTAATTTACAAGGCTGTTTCTTGAACAAATTTTTCTCTCTCTCTCAAACATTCACCACTTTCATAAAAATCTTTTATTTGCTTTCACACACGTCTCTTTGGGCTCATAGTCTGTCCCAAAGAGCTCATTCATGCATATTCTCCTTCATCCGTGTCTCCCTGGGCTCATAAAGTCTGTCCCAAGGAGCTCATACATACATTCTCTAATTCTCCTCGGATGTCCAGCAAAACCCCCACCTCTGTCCAAGTGGGAGAGGGGGTCACAGGTCAAGCGAGAAGAGTTTATGGTTTTACCACACACACTCAGAGCCCAAACACACACACTTACACTCACACAGACTGCTCTCTACTCCTTACCAAATCAAAAACTCTTTTCTTTTATCGCACAGTTTGATTAAAATAAATAAAAATACACACGCCAAATTTTTGCTTACCCGAGCAAACCCCAGCCACGTGATCAGCGTGCTGAGTGGTAACCATAAGACTTTCACCCACAAAACGTAGGATTTAATTCCAATAATTGCCAATTTAACCAAACAACACAACACCTGTCCAAGCAGACTCTCAACTGTATTAATTGAGACGGTATCACAGGATTTTCAATTTAAGGTAATGTTTAGATTCCCGATTAAATGCACCCTTTGTTCGAACAGCTTCTATCGAAATAGAACAGTAACAACAAAAGGAAGTTTAATTTTATTCTCTCCGTCCATTCGCCCTCGATGTATGCACGCGTCACAAAGCGGTATTCACGCAAGAGAACCTTCTATAAATCGCCCATGACAGACCTATATCCGTCGTCAGAGTAGTGATGAGAATGAAATACTATTTCTATTCCTCACAAGTCTCTGGTCGTAATATAGCGGTATCGCGATATATCTTAATCACCTATTTTAGTTTCATCTTCTATGGCAGTCCTCAATCTATAGCTTGAGCGGTATTAAGATCGAAACACAGACATAAAACATTTAATCAGCTATCGAGCAAACCTTCGCATTAACCCTTAAGTTACACGAAGTAGTAACCAACCCTGACGTCATCTGTGCACAAACACAGACCTGACTAACAAACACATACGATATCGACAAGGCCTCACACTCATACAATTATTCTGGAATCAAAGACCCTCTTCCTAATTAGTTCTTTCATTTTGGAGAAGCTTTTTAAAGTGTCTCACCACTCCCAGGCAAACTGTGCCACCAACACAAAATTAAGCAAAATCTGCTTACCTGGCCAGTCGTATATTTGTGTTGTTCATTCAGTTAAGCCCAGTCATGGATCGTCCACCTCAGCTCCTTTCAAGTCCCATCTGGGGTGCCAAATGTTGTGGATTAAATGCTGCCGTTTTTTCTCTTCTTTGGAAATAACACTTCACTCAGTCTTTGATGCCAGAATATAGGTTTTATTCTTTCAAACAAAACCGAGTCGATCTGCAGATCTCCTCACGACTCAGGAAATCCCCATTATATAGGCAGTTCCTAGACATTCCAAACCCACTACGTCATTGTTTATTTTTCCCCATATGTCTTAACTTGGCTTGAGTCCAGCACTATATCCATATATGGACTTAACACCCAGCACTGTGAGGGGTGGTCTTCCAGTCTCCTGCAGACCCCTGCACTCCCTCAGCTGAATATCATCATACAGATATAAATAATAGTGTATAATCATACAGTTGAATTATAATAAAATACTTATTAATTAATGCAATAAACACTTCAACATTTCCCCCCTTTGAGGAATGTTCATACGGGCCAGCTTGCTGCTGTATTCTAACAATATCATCCATTTGAGGTTGTGGTTCTATGAGAACTACTGGTGTTAATATTGCTACTTGACATCCCGATGCCTTTTAGCTTCCAAGTCTGCCATGTTGTTACGTTTAATGACAAAGTAATTTCCTTTTTATGAGCCTGACATTTAATGATGGGCTAATCGTTTTGGTAGCATCATAACAGAAATCAACTCACATATCTGTTCAGCATGCTGGATGGGAGTTCCATCACTCTTTAGAACCCTCTTTGCTTCCACACTGCTCCAAACAAATGACACACACCATGAGCATAAGCTGAATCTGTAAAGATATTCGCTATTTGTCCCTTTGCTGCCTGACATGCAGCCGTGAGAGCTTTCAATTCTGCTAACTGAGCAGAGCATGGCTGTGCACAGTATTGAGATATTACAGGCTCAAAGTTCTCCCCTTCTTTTCTTACCACTGAATTATCCTGCATGATTTCCCAAATGATCTTTATAACTTAGTAATAACCATAGTAATTGTAGATGCATAGTGCACTGCTGCAAGAACCTGGTAGCATGGTGGATAACCCTGAGCTACATTATCAAGTTTAGTACTATAATATGCAATGGGTTGCTTTTTCCTGCCACTACAAGTCTCCTGCGTCAGAACAGCTGGATATGTATCCATCTTCTCTGTTTGCCACATATAAATAAAACTCTCTTGTGTAATCAGGATTTCCAAGTGCTGGTGCTTTTTGTAATTCCTTCTTTATAGATTCAAATGCTATTAAAGCATCTGTATTCCATTTTAGCTGATTATTCAATTTCTGCAGTCCTGCTTGTTTCATTATTTCTCTCAATGGAGCTGTTTTTATTGCATAGTCTTCTATCCAATCAGCACTGAATCCTGTCATTCCTAAAAAAAAAGTCATCATTTGTTTTACAGTCTGTGGCAAAGGTGCTTTACTTATACCCTCCAACTGAGCTTGAGCAAAATATATATATATATATATATATATATATATATATATATACAAGACCCTGGTCTTGTATATATATAACAGTCCCATCCATGGAGTCAACAGCTCTGTCTAAATCAGACGCTTCAAGAATTTCCCCCATTTTTGGGCCTCCTATGATTCTTGCTTGAAGAGCTTTAATGTCCCCACAAGATAATATTTTGCCCATTGTCTCTTCCTTAAATGCTTTAATCCACTTTAATCCCAAAAGTGCCATCTTGGATTTCCGGCAGACGAGCGACTAACCCCTCGAGGTCCTGTGTGGCATATTGCCCCTGTGCACCCTTGATTAAAATAGGAAGCTGTTTTACTCTAGATCTAAGCCTCCCCTTTTCTCTTCCCTGAAATATTCCCTCTTCCCACACAGTTTGATTAAAATAAATGCATTTGCATTGCAAGTTATTGCATTGAAGAAATAAGTGCATTTGCATTGCAAGTTCTTGATTTTACATCGCCTACAATAAACTATTGTGCATGAAGAGATACTTGCTTTTGCATTGCAAGTTCTTGATTTTTCATCGCTTATAAAAGCGATTGACGAGATTATTTCTTTAGCAATGCATACATGATGTCGTCGTGCTTCTCTAGAAAGTATTTTTTGTATTACAAGTTTTTGCTTTTACATCGTTACAAGAACTTGTGCATTCAAGAGATAAGTTCATTTGCATTGCAAGTTATTGCTTTTGCATTGCCTACACTAACTTGTGCTTTTTGTAGCGATAAGTATTTTTGCATTGCAAGTTAGATCTAGTTGTACATTGAAGAGAAAGTGCATTGTTATTGCTTTGGCATCTGTTAAAATAACTTTTGCATTGAAGAAATAAGTGCATTTGCATTGCAAGTTCTTGCTTTTGCATCGCTTACAATCATTTGTTGTGCATTGAAGAGATAATTGCTTTTGCATTGACGAGATTATTTCTTTAGCAATGCATACATGATCTCGTGGTGCTTCTGTAGAAAGTATTTTTGCATTACAAGTTCTTGCTTTTACATCGTTACAAGAACTTGTGCATTTCAGAGATAAGTTTATTTGCATTGCAATTTCTTACTTTTGCATCGCTTCAAGAACTTGTGCATTCAAGAGATAAGTTAATTTGCATTGCAAGTTATTGCTTTTGCATTGCCTACAATAACTTGTTATGCATTGAAGAGATATCTGCTTTTGCTTTGGAAGTTTTTTCTTTTGCATCGCTTACAAGAACTTGTGCATTGACGAGATTATTTCTTTAGCAATGCATACATGATCTCGTGGTGCTTCTGTAGAAAGTATTTTTGCATTACAAGCTTTAACTGCTTTAACATCGTTACAAGAACTTGTGCATTTAAGAGATTAAGTGCAATTTGCATTGCAAGTTATTGCTTTTACATTGCCTACACTAACTTGTTGTGCATTGAAGAGATTACTGCTTTTGCATTGGAAGTTCTTGCTTTTGCATCGCTTACAGTAACTTGTACATTGACGAGATTATTGCTTCAGGAATGCATACATGATCTCGTCGTGCTTCTGTAGAAAGTATTTTTGCATTACAAGTTGTTGCATTTACATCGTTACAAGAACTTGTGCATTTAAGAGAGAAGTTAATTTGCATTGCAAGTTCTTGCTTTTGCATTGCCTACAATAACTTCTTGTCCTTTGATATATAATTGCATACATGATCTCGTCGTGCTTCTGTAGAAAGTATTTTTGCATTACATCGTTACAAGAACTTGTGCATTTAAGAGATAAAATCCTTTGCTTTGCAAGTTGTTGCTTTTGCATCGCTTACAAGAACTTGTGCATTGAAGAGATTAAGTGAATTTGCATTGCAAGTTATTGCTTTTGCATTGCCTACACTAACTTGTTGTGCATTGAAGTGATTATTTCTTTAGCAATGCATGCATACATGATCTCGTAAGTGCTTTTTGTAGAGATAAGTATTGCATTGCAAGTTATTGATTTTTCATACATATAAGATCTCGTTGTACATTGAAGAGAAAGTGCATTGCAAGTTCTTGCTTTTGCATCGCTTACAATAGCTTGTCGTGCATTAAAGAGATAATTGCTTTTGCATTGACGAGATTATTTCTTTAGCAATGCATACATGATCTCGTAGTGCTTTTGTAGAGATAAGTATTTTTGCATTGCAAGTTATTGCTTTTGCATTGACGAGATTATTTTTTAGCAATTCATACATGATGTCGTCGTGCTTCTGTAGAAAGTATTTTTTGTATTACAAGTTTTTGCTTTTACATCGCTTACAAGAACTTGTGCATTGAAGAGATAAGTGCATTTGCATTGCAAGTTTTTGCTTTTGCATCGCTTACAGTAACTTGTGCATTGACGAGATTATTGCTTCAGGAATGCATACATGATCTCGTCGTGCTTCTGTAGAAAGTATTTTTGCATTGCAAGTTATTGCTTTTACATTGCCTACACTAACTTGTTGTGCATTGAAGTGCTTTTTTTGAAGTATTTTTGCATTGCAAGTTAGATCTAGTTGTACATTGAAGAGAAAGTGCATTAAGTTATTGCTTCGGCATCTGTTAAAATAACTTGCATTGAAGAAATAAGTGCATTTGCATTGCAAGTTATTGCATTGAAGAAATAAGTGCATTTGCATTGCAAGTTCTTGATTTTACATCGCCTACAATAAACTATTGTGCATGAAGAGATACTTGCTTTTGCATTGCAAGTTATTTCTTTAGCAATGATCTCGTCGTGCTTCTGAAGAAAGTATTTTTTATTACAAGTTTTTGCTTTTACATCGTTACAAGAACTTGTGCATTGAAGAGATAAGTTAATTTGCATTGCAAGTTCTTGCTTTTGCATTGCCTACAATAACTTGTTGTGCATTGAAGAGATAACTGCTTTTGAATTGGAAGTTTTTTCTTTTGTATCGCTTACAAGAACTTGTGCATTGAAGAGATTAAGTGCATTTGCATTGGAAGTTCTTGCTTTTGCATCGCTTACAAGAACTTTTGCATTGAAGAAATAAGTGCATTTGCATTGCAAGTTATTGCTTTTCCATCACTTACAATAAATTGCTTTTGCATTGATAAGATTATTGCTAGGAATGCATACATGATCTCGTGGTGCTTCTGTAGAAAGTATTTTTGCATTACAAGTTCTTGCTTTTACATCGTTACAAGAACTTGTGCATTAAGAGATAAGTTCATTTGCATTGCATTGTCTTTTGCATTGCCTACAATAAACTTGTTGTGCATTGAAGAGATAACTGCTTTTGCATTGGAAGTTTTTTCTTTTGCATCGCTTACAAGAACTTGTGCATTATAAGAGATAAGTTCATTTGCATTGCAAGTTATTGCTTTTGCATTGCCTACACTAACTTGTGCATTGAAGTGTTTTTTGTAGCGATAAGTATTTTTGCATTGCAAGTTAGATCTAGTTGTACATTGAAGAGAAAGTGCGCATTAAGTTATTGCTTTGGCATCTGTTAAAATAACTTTTACAACATTGAAGAAATAAGTGCATTTGCATTGCAAGTTCTTGATTTTTCATCGCTTACAAAAACTTGTGCGTTGACGAGATATTTGCATGCGTACATGAATTCGCTGTGCATTGAAGAGATAAGTGCACTTGCACTGCTTGCATTGCCTACAATAATAACTTGTTGTGCATTGAAGAGATAACTGCTTTTGCATTGGAGGTTTTATCTTTTGCATCGCTTACAAGAACTTGTGCATTGAAGAGATAAGTGCATTTGCATTGCAAGTTGTTGCTTTTGCATTGCCTACACTAACTTGTGCATTGAAGAGATTACTGCTTTTGCATTGGAAGTTATTGCTTTTGCATCGCTTACAAGAACTTGTGCATTGAAGAGATTATTGCTTCAGGAATGCATACATGATCTCGTCGTGCTTCTGTAGAAAGTATTTTTGCATTACAAGTTCTTGCTTTTACATCGTTACAAAAACTTGTGCTTTGAAGAGATAAGTTTATATAATTGCTTGTGTATTGCATATACGATCTCGTTGTGCATTGAAGAGATTACTGCTTTTGCATTGGAAGTTCTTGCTTTTGCATCGCTTACAAGAACATGTGCATTGAAGAGATTATTTCTTTAGCAATGCATAAGAAGCATTGAAAGTAGAAAGTATTTTTGCATTACAAGTTCTTGCTTTTACATCGTTACAAGAACTTGTGCATTTAAGAATTAAGTTCATTTGCATTACAAGTTCTTGCTTTTACATCGTTACAAGAACTTGTGCATTTAAGAGATAAGTTTTTTTGCATTGCAATTTCTTTTGCATTGCCTACAATAACTTGTTGTGCATAATGAGATAATGTTGTGGATTAAATGCTGCCGTTTTTCTCTTCTTTGGACATAACACTTCACTCAGTCTTTGATGCCAGAATATAGGTTTTATTCTTTCAAACAAAACCGAGTCGATCTTGTGGAGGAAATTCATTTTCTAGCAGGCCTCAGTAGGCCTTAGTAGGCCTCAGTTGTGTTGTAGAGAGGCCTTGGCCGTATACTAAAGACCAAGGTCTGTTGTCCATCAAAATATGAAAAACAAGGGAAAACTATATTTGTTGTATGGGAAACGGGTGAGGGGCGTTGGGAACCTGTCATAAACTGGTGTGAAGCGCTGGGAAACTGTCATATGAGTGTTATATGAGAGTTCTTAAAAAAAGTTAGAAAGCCTGGGATTTTCCACCAATATGTATGGTATGTGACAAAGTGTGCGTCTAATTGTGGCGAAACTGTGGGGTGGAGTTAAAAAGGAAAAGATACATGGAAGAGCGTCAACTGGATGAAAGACGATAAGAAAATGTATAAGACATGAAGTTTTACCATGAAAGAGTCAGATGAACAGCTGCATCTCACTTTGTTGTTTCCTGCAATAAAGTTAACTTTTCCTGAGACCTGGAACTTCGACTCAGATAATTTTTCTTTAAAGAACTGAAGACTATTGAGACTTAGAATTTTCCACAACATATTTGGCGGAGCCAGCCAGGAGCGGTAGAGGCTGAGGGACCACGGGGGGCTTCCTGGCACGAGACCTCACAAAACAAAAGGCGCCATATAAATATAAGGTAAGCAGATTTGCTTATATATTTGTTTTGCGTGGTCCTTGTCAGCTGCTGCCTGGGGTAACTATATATTGTCTTACTAAACGAACCTAAAATTTGATTGATATTAAATAAGTAATTGAGTGAATTAACTGTATTAAAAACAGACAGGGGGTAATTTCCAGGTCCAGGGAATAGCGCATGCGTAGTAGTAGTTAGTTTGGACTGCGAGGAGTGTCGCGTCCAACACACGAGGAGTGTCGTGTGTCTGCCTGAAGTGGGGCATTTAAATCGCGAGGAGTTTCGCGTCCACACGAGGAGTGTCGTGTGTCTGCCTGAAGTGGGGCATTTCAAACAGCGAGGAGTGTCGCGTTTGAAAAAACACGCGAGGAGTGTCGCGTGTCTATTTATGTACGTGTTTCTGTGTGTATTTGTAAGGCTGCGCTTGTCTGGGAAATGATCCAAGTTTGGTCAAGCCACAGATATGAAGCGCCGAGTTGTCAAACTAAAGAGCTCTGTAAGAGAAGGGAGTGGGCCCAAGGAAAATAGTGTATATCATTCTGTATATTGCTTGCTAATAGCATAAGAAGAAAAAGTAGGTTTTAACTGCATAAAAACTGCTTTGTACATAAGCTAAGGTATTATAATAAATGACTGAACGAGTTTGTGTACCCTGGAAAAGGGTTGTTCCAATAACAGTAGAAGAACAAGGCTTAGGATCAGTGATTACATTGTGGAACAAAGAATATTTGTTTGCCCCAGCGGGAGCACGCTATTGCTCAGAGTTGTTGGGAAGGCAAAAAGAGAGACAAATTGAACAACTATTATTTAAAGACCTGAAATATTGTCAGTATTTGCAACCACTAGTGCAAGATCACAGATAAACGAGGGACAAACAATTATACTGACCTTTAGTGTCCCTCATTGGAGACCTCGATTAAACAGAGAAACGAGGGAAATCAGTTTGACTCCCACTAAATTGCGGCATGAGCGCTGGCAATACGCTACTGCATGGTATCCACTGAATAAAAATATTGAAAAAAAAGGAAAAAAAAAAAGAATGAATAATAAAATTCTGTTAAAAGTTGCAAAGTATTTTTAGAAATAGGTTGTTTTGAAGGCTTTTCCTGATTGCAAGTACTGTAAATTAGGCTGCGAGATATGATCATTGATAATTAAGCAAAATAAATTAAAATATATCTCTCTTGTCTTCCCAAAAAGCCAGCGAAAAAGTTGCATGTTGCATGTTGCATGTGTGTGAGTGAAATCCCAGGTGTGAGTGAGCCTTTTCGCAGTGGAAAAAAGGCAAGAGAGTGTGTGGAAGAGACTGAGAGGAAGTGTGTGTGTGTGTGTGTGTGTGTGTGTGTGTGTGTGTGTGTGTGTGTGTGTGTGTGTGTGTGTGTGTGTGTGTGTGTGTGTGTGTGTGTGTGTGTGCAAAGTAAAGTAGAAAGAGATTTCTACAGCATGTGGACAAGGGTCAGTGATGCTGACAGAGAAAGATATAGAAGGAGGGATATAGAATATAGAGAATACCAAAAGTATAAGGAAGCTCTGATTGAATCTAAGGGAATTTAAGAAGCATTTTTGGCTGGAAGATGAAAATGTGAATGCAAAAGGGCAGAAAGAAGTCTTAACTGAAGAAAAGAAAGATGAGCTTCTGAAAAGCCTAACAAAAGTCACAAATTTAGTCCAAATTGAAAACGAGTGGCCTCTGAAAGATTGGCGTGAAGAGGTTAGAAAGCAAATGACATTGAAAAATTTAGATCCACACCTGAATCAAATCTGTTTTCCAAAAACAACCCTATTAGAGTCACTGCTGACAGCGGTGAGGCTAGACTTGCCCCCAGTTTTCCTCCCATACTTAAGACGAGACGTGGGACAGCCCTGGCCCCAGGGGCTGGGAGGGGCAACCATACTCAGAAACATTTACGCTATAGTGAACCCTTGTGCAGTGCAGTGGGACAGCGGAGTACTCTGTGAACACAGGAGAAGTGGAGGAGTTAGATCCCTCCCCACCACAAATTGGACACTTAGCAAATTGGCTGTCAGTGGTTTTTAAAAATAACCCAGAACACATACACTACCTGTGGGTAGAAATACGCAGAGGCAATAGAGAAGCAGAAGAGCAGCTGGAGTCATTGAGAAATGAGAACCAAGAAAGGGAGGAACAGGAAGAGGGGGAGTAGAGGAAGAAAAATATTAAATCAGCAAGAGAGGGAGGCCCTGATTGAAGTGTTTGAGCCATTGGACTTTACAACATGTGCAAAAAGTGAATTGCAGATTTCAATCACAATAGTAGGAGGTTTTGATGCTAAATTGATGTCTCACTTATTCATATTGGACAGGAGGAATTACATTGAGGGGTCGGAAGGTTGATGAAATCAAAATGGGTTCAAGTGACCGTTCAGGTCACTCCGCGAAGACTGTGCTTTTATTTACTATTTTACTTTCTTTTACTCTCAATTTTTACAAACTTATCATCTGCATTGATCTACTATTATAGCAAAACTCTTTTGGACATTGGTTACATCTACACTGGACTGTTTCAGGACACTTTCGCCGATCCTCTGTGGCCATCTGAGATGACGCCGAGTTGAACAATGGGCAGAGCCAGCGGCCTAGAACCAAGAAACACCGTGGGAAACGCGCTGGAATTCGAAACAGACTGAGGAAAAGGGCAATTCAGTCCTCCCCTCCCGAGCATTCTTCTAGCAAATGTTCAATCCTTGGAGAATAAGATGGACGATCTTAGAGCAAGGATAAGTTTTCAACGGGACATGAGAGACTGTAACATATTTTGTTTGTCCGAAACATGGCTCACGCCCGCGGTCCCGGACACAGCTGTGACGCCGTCGGAGAACTTCTCTGTTTTTCGGATGGACAGAACAGCCGAGGCCGGTAAAATCCAAAGGCGGTGGAGTATGCTTCATGATCAACAAGAAATGGTGCGATCCCAGGAACATCACCATTCTCTCGCGGTCCTGCTCGCCTCATCTGGAACATTTAACAATCATTTGCCGTCCATTCTATCTGCCGAGGGAGTTTTCTGCGGTTGTCGTGACCGCTGTTTAGCGGCGTCATAAACAAACACCCCGATGCTGCTTTCATCGTCGCGGGCGATTTTAACAAAGCAAACCTAAAGAAAGTCTTGCCAAACTTTCACCAGCACGTTTCACCTGTCCTACACGTCGGATCATTGCTACTCTCCGTTCAAGAACGCATATAAACCCGACCGAGCGCCGACCCGTTGCTCGTGAACGAGTTAAACTCTTTCTACGCTAGCTTTGACTGTAACCGCGGCAACGCGACTCCGCCAAGTGGCGCGTTAGAGAAATTACTCAGAGCAGCAACAATCACGTGATCTCTGTCTCAGAGGATGAAGTTCGGGAGGGCACTCAAGCATGTGGACGTCAGGAAAGCTGCCGGGCCAGATGGTATTTCAGGTCGTGTTCTGCGGTCCTGTGCTGATCAGCTCGCCGGGTTGTTTACATCTATCTTTAATGAGTCCCTCGCCAACCTCCTTCAAAAAATCCACCATCATCCCTGTCCCTAAGAACAGTAAACCCTCTTGCCTAAATGTCTATCGTCCAGTGGCTCTCACGTCTATAGTCATGAAGGTCTTTTAGAAACTCATTAAAAACACCATTTGCGGCTACATTCCTGACACTTTGGACCCTCTTCAGTTTGCCTATCGTCCCAATAGATCGACTGAAGATGCCATCTCTCATGTCCTCCACTCCTCCCTCACTCACATCGACAGCAAAAGTGGGAACTACGTAAGGCTGCTATTTATTGACTATAGCTCAGCCTTTAACACCATAGTTCCCATCAAGCTAACCTCCAAACTCCTGGATCTCGGCCTGAATCCTTCTCTCTGCCACTGGATTGAGGACTTCCTCACTGGCAAGCCTCAGGTGGTGAGAATAGGCCAGTTCACCTCCACCTCCATCACCCTGAGTGTGGGAGCTCCACAGGGCTGTGTCCTGAGTCCCCTGCTCTACTCTCTCTACACACATGACTGTTTGTCCACACACAGCTCCACCTCTATCATCAAATTTGCTGATGATACTGTTGTCCTGGGCCTCATTTCCAACAACAATGAGACAGCATACTTGGACGAGGTGGAGCATCTAACATCATGGTGCCAGGACAACTGTCTCTCTCTGAATGTTGGCAAGACCAAAGAAATGATTGTGGACTTCAGGAAGAGACAGCAATGGACAGACTCCCCCCTCATGATCAGCGGGTCACCAGTAGAGAGAGTGAGCAGCTTCAAGTACCTGGGTGTAAACATCTCCGAGGACCTGACCTGGACTGCTCACATTCAGACACAGGTGAAAAAAGCCAGGCAAAGACTGTACCACCTGCGCCAGCTGAGGAAATTCAGGGTTTCACCAGCTATCCTGAAAACTTTCTATTTAGGGGCAATAGAAAGTGTATTAACTCAGTGCATCACAGCGTGGTATGGGAACAGCACCAGTCATGACCGCAAAGCCCTGCAAAGAGTTGTGCGCCTATCCGAGCGCATCTCAGGGTCAGCTCTCCCGTCTCTGCAGGACGTCTACACCAAACGCTGCAAAGGCAGTGCTACTAAGATCATCAAGGACTCTAATCACCCTGCAAAACCTCATTTCACGCTGCTGCCATCTGGTAAGCGCTTCCGAAGCCTGATGGCTAAAACTGAGAGACTCAGGAGGAGCTTCTTCCCCCAGGCCATCAGACTCCTGAACTCAGTCACTTAACACCACGTGACCACTTCAGGATATACATACTGACATTGCACTGCACTTTCTGTTCTCGTTGTTACTGTGTTATAAACCTGTTATAAACCTGTTTGCACATTATACTCTTTATACATTTGTTAACCACATATTTATGTCTACAAGTAAACTGCACAATCTACTTCAATTATTTTATTCCACTTCTTATTCTTATTTTTTACTTTTTTTTCTTCTACTTGACTTGATTATTTATAATTCTACAGATATATATATATATATATATATATATATATATAATTGAATTGAATATTGATACATGTACAAGTACAGTGTAACGAAATGAGTTTGGAGCAAGCCTCCGGGCCGCAGCCGATTAGTCAGGCGCCGCCACACGCTCTCCAGAAATACAAGAATGCAGTTTAGCAAGCATTACATAGCAAACACAACAAAACATAAACATGACACAGTACACGTGGTCACGTGATGGGATTTTTTGTATGGACTGGGGGAGGAGATAAAGACAGGCAGACGGTTGTAGTGGGATCAGGTTAGGTATTGTGTATGGTGCGAGTGAGTCTGTGAGAATGTTAGCCATAACTTCAGATGTTTTCGAGTTCAGTTCTATGGTTTGTCCTTGAAGGGAGATAAGACAGCTGCCCGGCTGCCCGGCTGGACTCCCAACCGAGAGATAGGGACCAAGTGAGGATTAGGTCAGGCAAATACAATTTATTATTTTTTAATCCATTTGATGATCTTCGGTAATTTGTCCGGATCATAATCAATCAATCAGATCTGGTCCTCAGCGTTGTCTGTGCAGCTTCACTAGACCCGCCAGTTGCTCCATGCGTCCCCCACGTACCCCGCGGCAAAGGTCCCGTCCGGGCAGGTGGGTTCTCCCGGGGCACCCTTCCTTAGTGAGAAAATCTTGCTGATCGCGCTGATCGACCAGTCAACCAACTCCACCTCAGTATTTTCAGGAGTCCAGCAAAGCAGCAGTCAGAGAGAAAGAGAAGAGTCGAAACACTAGACAAAACAAAACAGCGCAAGAGCACAGCGGGGAGCAGAGAGAAAAACACGTCTGCATGGATTGAGATCAGGAAGGAGCTCCACCATATATATATATGAGCTCTATCATATATATATATATAGATATAGATAGTACTTTTTTATCCTATTTCTATTATAATTTCTTCCTTGTGTTTTTAACTGTGAATTTGCACTGTCCATGGAGCGGACCTGTTTACATTTCACTGCCGGTTGTATATTCTGTATATAACTGTGTATGTGACAAATAAAACTCTTGAATCTTGAATCTCTTGAATCTTGAATCTTGAAAATGAGCTCTGGAGTTTTGAACTGATCTGCCTGGGGGAAGACATTATCTGGAAACGCAACAACTGCAATTGGCTAGGACTGGAGGACGTGTCATCGAAGCCATTGACTGAGGTACAGATAAGAGCAGTTTTGAAATACTTACGAAATCCTAAGGCCAAAAAATTATTGTTCTAATTTTAAGCATCTTTGACAAAATCAAAGGGCTGAAAGGCACTGAGGAAGTAATTAAACAATTTTAATATTAAGTACTTTATTAAATTTGATAACACAAAACACTTAAAACTTTTTTGAAAATACAAAACATAAGGTTTTAAGGCGATGGCTTCGGTGTCACAGGATCCAGAAACCCCTGTAGAGCGAATAATAACAGAATACCCAATATGTAGGAATACTATCAGAAATCTGTCTAGAAAGTGGGAAAAAAGGACCAGAAAGTTAAACACAAAGTGGCCAGCAGAGGGAACATTTGATTTACCAATGTGCAAAGAAATGGAAGCGTTGATAAAAAATTATAAGGCCCAAGGATAAGACAAAGAAAAGAGAAGAAAAGAGAGTGAAGGAACAGGAAGTGTTAAAATTGTTTAAGGATTGGGGAATAAAATTGATAAAAGAAAGAAGGGGTGGGGTGAAAGAAGATGAGAAAAAAGCAGTGAAAGAGGAAAGACCACCCCCCTATGCACCACTGTATGACCTCGCAGCTACTAAACAGCTGCCACTGGTGGATGCACAGCTGCATGTGACAGGGAAAGTGACTTTAGAGGAAGATGAAGCAGAAAAAGGATGGATGAAGCATTGTTACAAAGATGGCAGAGAGCAAGTTGGAGAAAGATGGAACAAGTGATGAACAGTGGCCAATGGAGTGGACGAACTAATACAAGCAGTAACCGACGAAGGCCTACTGGACAGACTGGATCAAGTGAGAGGAGAAACTGAGGAAATAAAGAAGCAGTTGAGACAAGATGCTCAAGAGCTGAGAAGGAGCTTGGATAGGATGGAAAGACGCAGACCATCCACAACACGATCACTCTCCAGCAGCCCACACAGAGAATACAAGCATGTCTCTGGAACGCTTATGATGGTGGATGTAGAACCTGAGGCACGGTGGCAAAGAGGTAGCACCCTGAGGAGCAGATCTTCAAATGCCAGGACGGGACAAAGAGAAACCAGGGAAGAAAACCTGCAAGAATAGGCAATGCAGTGCCCGATCCTAATTAAGGGACGGCAAGGAGAATATGTGCCATGGGCGGGACAGGATCTCGAAGGGCTGATAGCTCGTTTACCAGACATACATGAAGGAGCAGGAAAATGGATCAAACAAGTGGAAGAGGAAACAATGGGAAAGATCTTAGCCATAGGAGACATTAAGGCCCTATTGGCAAGAAGTGTGGGAGGAGCCAAGACAAATGAGATACTTGAAGAAACAGGGCTCCGTGCAGCGGTGGCCCAGACTGGGCTTGATGCCCTCCCACTAGACAGATGCCGTGGACAAATGTGGAGAGTACTGAGAAAAATTTACCCCACACAAATGGGGTCTTCTGAAAGGCGAACCAATGGGAGAGACCGGAAACCCCACAACATATGTTCAACGACAACTGAGAAGATGGAAGCAAGATCTGGAAAGAGATCCAGAACAAGATCCAGTGATGACTGCGCTGTTCAGAAACGCCATAGTGGAGGCAATGCCACCAGTTGTCAAAGCACGACTGGAAGATGTAGTGGGGCTTAATTCTAAAACATCAAAGGAGTTCTGCGACCATGTGGCACATGCAGTGGAGCAATACAGAAAGAGTGAGCAGAAGCTGAAGAACCAAGAAAGAGAACTTCAAAGAAGATTGGCTCAACTCCAACTTGAAGAGCTGACAACGAAAAAGAAGCGGGTGCAGGCAGCACTGAAAGAGAGTGAAGATACAGCAGTAATGGCGGCAGTAAGCACAGCAGGAGGCACGACACAGTTACCAACAACGCCTACCCAGTTCATGGCACCAGTGCAAAATGTAGCCATGACTCCAGCATCTGTACCAACAATGGTACCCATACACAGTACACAGGTACACCCATATGGTACACAGGTAATGACATCACCACCTATGCAGCAGAATGCAACGACAGCCACTGTCCAACAGCCACATGCACAACAATGGAGGCAATTCACAACAGCAGAGAGGAAGAGGAAGAAGACAAAACAGCAACTATCAACAGAGGATGAGCAACCCTCAGGGAGTTTGCTGGGGATGCAATCAGCCTGGACATACCAAGAGAGACTGTCCTACCAACCCATGGCCACAAGGAATGCAGCAGATGAATCAAACACAACCAGCATGGCAGCAGAACCCGCCAACTCAAGCCCAGGGACCTGTCAACCCATGGCGAGGTCCAGATATGGGATACTAGGGCTGCCCAGAGAATCCTACGGGGAAGAGTCAGCTGCCAGTAATATCTTATAATGCTGACCAAGAACCAATGCTGCAGGTTAAAGTAGAGGATAAAATAACACCAATGATGCTTGACACGGGAGCCACTTTCAGTTGTTTGAGCCCAGAATATGCCTCTCACCTCCCCAAGTCTGGAAAATACGTCAAGACAGTAGGATTCTCGGGACAAATGCAGCTAATTCCAATGACGGCTCCAGTCAGCATAAAAGTGAAAGACTCTGAAGTGAGAATCCCAGTTTTGATATCAGAACAAACACCAGTCAACCTGCTAGGAAGAGATGCTATATGCAAACTGAATTTGCAAATTTGGTGCTCCCCCGAGGGAATATATATTGACAATAGAGCAATAAAGCAAATGGTTATGAAACAAGAAAGCATTCCCACAGTGTCACAAGCAAATATATTTTGGTTAGGGGACTTAAGGGAGGAAGTAGAAGAAACATTAAACAAATGGGGAAAATATATTAAAGAACAATTAAGAAAGCCAGAAGAACCAAAGACTGAGTATCACTGCACAATGATGTATGACCAGACAAGAAACCCAGACCTAGAGAAAGAATGGTTAGCTCAGACAGGAAAACAACAGATACCTTTAAGCTCAGAGTATTTAGTAGTAGGACCCAATGGGAGCGGCATTGCAAGTAGAAGAATGTGATTTTACAAGAAAGTGGTTCAGAATAGAAGGGTCAACCCCGCATGTCACTCTGTATGTAGAAGAAGGGAAACAGGCCAGAGATTTAGGACCAATGATGAAAAAGGCTAAAGGGAAAGAATGGAAGGCCACAGAGAACCCCTTCATTTTCCAAACACAAGAAGGGACATACTTAAAGATTTTATGCTGTACAAAAATGAAGGGAATCCCAAAGGTGGTAGTGGATACAACAGATACTATGGTAGAAAATAAGACTGTAAAATCTAAATTTGAGGAACTGATGCATGAGATGGAACAAAAAGTACCCGCACAGTTATGGGCAAAACATGATACAGATGTAGGACTAGTACAATCAGCAAATGCAGTGAGAATTAGGGTAAAGCCAGGAGCTGTATTGCCATAGAAGGATTAATAAAAGCTGGTGTATTGGTAGAAACAGACAGCTGTTGCAACACACCCATTCTACCAGTTGAAAAGGCTAATAAAAATAAATGGAGGCTAGTGCATGACTTAAGAGCAGTTAATGAAGTAGTGGAGGATTGGCCAGCTGAAGTTCCAAACCCTCATACACTGTTGACGAATGTTCCACCTGCAGCTAACTATTTCACCGTTATTGATCTCACATCAGCCTTCTTCAGCATACCTTTGGCGGAAGAGAGCCGATACCTTTTTTCCTTCACTTATCAAGGTAAAAAATATATTTACACACGAATGCCACAGGGATTTAAGCATTCACCGCATGTGTTTAATCAAATGTTAAAGCTAGACTTGGAAGATTTGAGACTGGATAGCACATTGATACAATATGTGGATGACTTACTACTTTGCTCAGCTACTCTGGCGCAGTGTCATCAAGACTCAATTAAGGTGCTTACAAAATTGGCAGAAGGCGGTCATAAAGCCTCAGAAGAGAAATTGCAGTATTGCTTACCACAAGTTGAATACTTGGGAAGAATTATTGCACATAACACCAAGTCAATCTCACCTAGTCAATTAGAGGGCATAAGCAAAGCACCGCAGCCCCAAACAGTGGGACAAATTATGACATTTTTAGGAATGACAGGGTTTAGTGCTGATTGGATAGAAGATTATGCCATAAAGACAGCCCCCTTAAGGGCTCTAATGAAACAAACAGGGCAGCAGAATCTCAGGGAACGATTAACCTGGGATGCAGAGGCCTTAGTTAGCCTTTGAGACACTGAAAAAGGAACTGCAAACTGCCCCTGCATTAGCTACACCAAATTATGAAAAATCCTTCCACTTATATGTAGCAAATAGAAAAGATGGGTTTGCATTGGCAGTGTTAATGCAAGAAACGTGTAGTGGAAGAAAAAAACAACCAATTGCTTATTATAGTACAAAGTTGGATAGTGTAGCACAAGGCTACCCACCTTGTTACCAACAAGGAGTGGCGGCTGTATATTTTGGATATGACAAAGCATCTTCTGTGACAATGGGCTATCCAGTCATCATATATACACATCATAAAGTGGCTGAATTGCTAGAAAGAGGAAGGTTTGTACTAACCCAAGCGAGATGTTTGACATACTCTGCCTTACTAACTTACCCTGATGTCACCATCAAAAGGTGTACAACAGTAAACACAGCAAGTTACATCCCTCTGGAAGATGAGGGAAAACCCCATGAGTGTGTAACAGATTCTCTGGTGTTTACACGCCTGAGACCAGCTTTAGAATCAACCCCAATTATTGACGCAGAAATTGATTTCTTTGTTGATGGATCATGTTTTAGAGACCATTTGGGGAATCATGTTGGTTTTGCTATAATTAAGAAAGAGGGCGACACATTTGTTTCAGTTTTGCTGCAGCACTGTGAGCAACCGTGCTCGGCACAACTGGCGGAATTGAGAGCCCTAACTGAAGCATGCTTGCTAGCAAGAAATCAGACAGCTAACATTTACACTGACTCTGCATATGCGCATGGAGTATGCCACCTGTTTGGAGCAGTGTGGAAACAAAAAGGGTTTAAGAAAAGTGATGGGACTCCAATTCAGCATGGGGAACAAATTATTAAATTGATTTCAGAAATGATGTATCCAACCAAATTGGCTATTGTTAAGTGTCAGGCTCAAAAGAAGGGTAATGATTTTATTATTAAAGGCAACAATGCTGCTGATTTGCATGCTAAACAGGCCTCAGGGTGCCAACTTGCTGTAATGGCGCCCTCAATTTTGATTCAACCCATTCCCACCCTGGATAGTATAAAAGATATGCAGACTAGGGCAACCCCATATGAACTAACTCTATGGCAGCAAAGGGGGGCAACAACAGATGTCAATGGGATTTATCGCTCCCATGAGGGATACATGATAGCCCCGAACCAACTGACGACAATTTTGATACCGGATGCGCATGGATTTGACCATTGCGCAAGGGGGGAAATTATGAGGAAAATTAAACGTCAGGGATTTTGGTCACCATACCTACAGCAACGAACTGATGAATTTCTAAATTAGTGTGAAATTTGTGCCCAAAACAATGTTAGAAAAGGGTCATCAACGCCAATAGTCCCTGAAGGACCTTTCAAACATTTGGTGTTAGATTATGTTGACATGATAAAATCAGTTAGAGGAAAACGATATATGTTGGTAGTTATTGATCGATTTAGCAGATGGGTGGAGGCAGAACCCTCAGCGGATCAGGGAGCTCAAACAGTCAAGTTTCTGACCAGAGAATATCCCAAGATTTGGCATACCATCCCAAATTAGTTCTGACAATGGCTCAGCATTCATCCAGAGAACAGTAAAGACAGTTATACAACAGTTGAGGATAAAGCAAAGACTAGGTTGCATTTACCATCCACAGTCACAGGGTATCGTAGAACGCGTTAATGGGACGCTCAAGGCCAAGCTCAACAAAATTTGTGCTTTTTTTTATTTGTGCACCAAACTTAACTGGGTTGAGGCTTTAACCCCTGGCTCTAATGAGCTACCGAATGCAAACAAACAGAATAACTAATCTGACCCCGCATGAGATGCTAACAAGGAGACCTATGTCCGTTCCTCATTTAAGAGGACCGTATGACGGACCGCCCCTAGAGCAGCTCCAAAATGAACTAAGAACATACATAAGGCAGTTGACTGCTATACATAAGGCCTATGAACAAGAACAGACTAGGGGAGTGAGGGAGGAGGAAGCACCTCCTTGTCCTGTAGTTCCAGGAGATCAAGTGTACTTAAGAGTCTTTAGGAGAAGGTGGAATGAACCAAGACGGGAAGGACCGAACACAGTAGTAAGAGCAACCCCAACAACAGTGCAGGTAGAAGGTAGTACTACGTGGTATCATTTAAACCACTGTACCCGAGTACCGAGATTGAGGCGAGAAAGAAGAAATTAACCAGTGGATGATGCAGATAGTGGAGGGGAGGAAGTAGAGCAAGAGGCCCAAGGAGAACATGGAAGGGATATGATGCCTGCAGGGGAAAATAATGATGTTGATGAACCTCATTCTAGGATTGCTGAAAGAACTGAAACGAGAGATGAAATACAGACACAGGATGGGTTACCTCTTCCAGTGGAAGCAGAACAGGAAGGTAGGTGACTCTGGCACTGTTCATGTCGCTGATACAATTGCTGCAGTGCCTCCCTCAGACCCAGACCCAGAACCCTCAGACCCAGAACCAGAACCCTCAGAGAGATCCTCTCCAGAACCAGGGCCCTCAACAGAGGTACCGCAAAGGTATGAGGAATTCTCCACGCTCAACCTACAAGATATCGATTTCCCGGACGTGGGCACCCCAGAGACCGACCTTGGAGACATTAACATACCAGACCTTGACTGGAGCGAACCTCTTAATGTGACTGAACAAGAACAAGGTACTGTAGCATACAATCAGATTAAAAAGAGATCTTGGGAGTGGGTTAAAGCTGCTGACGACAACTATACAGAAATAGAATATGACATCGATATAGAAATGAGACAAGAAAAACTGTTAGACATTGCCCATCATAATGAATGGTACAAGTGGGCAGAGTACACTGCCAAGCAGGTAAACAAGGATGCCTGTCTGCTATGCGCTCCGTCACCATTACAGAAGTTAACAGTACTGCCAAACCAATATGATAGCATGCATTGTGCAAAATTTTATTCAGAGTATTGTACGGTAGCCAGGAAAGACACACCATATTGTCCAGCAGAATGTTTGACCATGTTAGGGAATCCCTATTACCAGAGATACTACTACCAGTCTGGGTGGGGAGATGAATGTCAAAAGTTGGATGTTAGGATAGATCCGAGAAAAAGAGAAACACCCCAAAACTATGTAATAGATCTGTCATTGGGATATGAGTGCTTTAACAAAACCAAAGGCCACGTGAATGTCGGACAGTTTAGAGGTAAATGTTCCATTATTTGGCACTTAGATAAAGATATGTATAATGATCCACATGTGTACAAGTCCTCAAGTATAATATATGCAACGGCAACCGTAAATAGTGATATAAAAGTGATCCAAACTCATGAGGACTGCAATAGGGCGACCTTGCATTTTCCATTAATAGAACCCCTGGAGAGCCAAAGTGAAGCAGTAGCAGACTATTTCTGGCTCTGTGGGGGAAAGAAATTACGGGCGATTTTACCTGAAGAATGGAAAGGTCTATGTATTAGGGTAAGATTGGCCCAGGAAGTGGGGATAATGGATTGGGATTTAAATGAAGAAAACACATCTGAAAAGCTGGACAAGCCCTCTGATAAGAAGCATAGAACAAAAAGAGCCTATGAACCAGACCCTAATGTGAAATTAGATGCAATTGGACAGCCAAGAGGGATACCCCATAAATATAAGGCAAGGGACGAAGTAGCTTCTGGATTTGAGTCTATATTTGTGTGGATAACGCCAAACAAAAATGCAGAATGGATAAATTACATATATTATAATATATTATATAGCATTTACTAGAGCCATGAAGAAGTTGAAGGAACTCAGACAAGAAGTTGCGGAAAATGCAGGCAGCCAAAGGAAAGTGGGAGAGTGGTTTGACTCAGTGTTCGGGTCATGGAAAGATTGGTTAATAAAGGTGGGAATAATAATTGTAATAGCACTTGGCATTTTTGCTTTGTTGTTTTGTTGTGTTGTACCCTTTCTTAGATCAATGCTGGCTAACGTTGCTGCCAAACAGATGATTAATGTATCTGTGACAAAATCAGAAGTGGATATTGGTGCCACTTCTGGAGTGTACCCTGTAGGTCCGGGCCTGGATGAGCTGGATGAATTCCTGTAAGAGGTTCCAGGAGAAAAGGGAAGGGGTGCTTTATTATTTTCATTTTACTTTACTATTTGAATAATGTTTTTGAAAAGAAAGGGAGTTAGCCCCACTGTGTATTTTATTTTGGGAAATAGAAAGCATGCTAGAAAAGGGGTAGAGTAGGCAGGAAGTTAGAAGGGGTTTTGTTTGTTATTTAAAAAAAAAAAAGAGGCCCCTTCCCATACCATACTTTATTTTTTACCCATTATACTCCTTATATTCTTAACTGTAATTGAGAGGGGACGAATAAGGGTCAGAAGCAGGTCATTGTCCGTGTTACGAGATAATGCAACCAGACTTTAAGGGAATGAGTTGAAGGATATATATATATATATATATATATATATATATATATATATATATATATATATAAAAAAATAAAAAAAAATCTACTGTATTTTGAAATATGCTGTAAAGTCTCATGACATCATGACAGCCAAAAGAAGAAGAAGGAATCGACGAGCACCTCAGTGCTTAGCAACTGGGCTAGACTCTACTGGTGGTTTAAAAACCCGCTGTCAGCCCCATCACCAGGTAGCACTCTAGGCAGGACCAGAGTACACCTGGCAACGGTGGAGTCAACCCAGATAGCGCTCCAGACCACCGGAAGTGTCTGAGAGTTCCTCTGGCAACGTGGGACAAAATATAATCTACTCATGGTATAATCACTAGAGAATGTTAGTCTACTGAAGTATTAATTCACTGAAATGATGATTTACTGAAACATGTACAATACACTGGTTCATTGAATGGCTTAAAGTAATGGTGCCCCCTGATGGATGCATTAGCTAGCGAGATGAGATCTTTTACTTCCTTCTAGCCAAAAAAGGGGGGAGATGTTTGGTCTCATTCTCCAGCCGGAGTGTGTCCACATGAGGAAGGCCAGGAAGTATAGGAGAACGGATGGCCTAAAGTTTGGCCATAGATGGTTTAACAGAAAGAGAGCTGAACTTATGAGGACATACTCGGGTAAGGGAACATAGATCTAGTCCCAAAAGGGGGGATGTGTGGAGGAAATTCATTTTCTAGCAGGCCTCAGTAGGCCTTAGTAGGCCTCAGTTGTGTTGTAGAGAGGCCTTGGCCGTATACTAAAGACCAAGGTCTGTTGTCCATCAAAATATGAAAAACAAGGGAAAACTATATTTGTTGTATGGGAAACTGGTGAGGGGTGTTGGGAACCTGTCATAAACTGGTGTGAAGCGCTGGGAAACTGTCATATGAGTGTTATATGAGAGTTCTTAAAAAAAGTTAGAAAGCCTGGGATTTTCCACCAATATGTATGGTACGTGACAAAGTATGTGTATAATAAATAATAAATAATAGTGTATAATCATACAGTTGAATTATAATAAAATACTTATTCATGCAATATTAATGCAATAAACACTTCAACAATAACTGCTTTTGCATTGGAAGTTTTTCTTTTGCATCGCTTACAAGAACTTGTGCATTGAAGAGAAGTGCATTTGCATTAAAATAACTTTTGCATTGAACAAATAAGTGCATTTGCACTGCAAGTTCTTGCTTTTGCATCGCATACATGAATTCGCTGTGCGTTGAAGAGATAAGTGCATTTGCACTGCAAGTTCTTGCTTTTGCATTTGCCTACACTAACTTGTGCATTGAAGAGATTACTGCTTTTGCATTGGAAGTTCTTGCTTTTGCATCGCTTACAAGAACTTGTGCATTGAAGAGATTATTGCTTCAGGAATGCATACATGATCTCGTCGTGCTTCTGTAGAAAGTATTTTTGCATTACAAGTTGTTGCTTTACATCGTTACAAGAACTTGTGCATTGAAGAGATTAAGTGCATTTGCATTGCAAGTTATTGCTTTTGCATTGCCTACACTAACTTGTTGTGCATTGAAGAGATTATTGCTTCAGGAATGCATACATGATCTCGTCGTGCTTCTGTAGAAAGTATTTTTGCATTACAAGTTGTTGCTTTACATCGTTACAAGAACTTGTGCATTGAAGAGATTACTACTTTTGCATTGGAAGTTCTTGCTTTTGCATGGCTTACAAGAACTTGTTACAAGTTACAAGTTACAAGTTATTTTATTTGTCATTACACATGTACAGTATAACGAAATGAGTTTGGAGCAAGCCGCAGCCGATTAGTCAGGCGCCGCCACACGCTCTCCAGAAATACAAGAATGCAGTTTAGCAAGCATTACATAGCAAAACACAACAAAACATCAACAAAACATAAACATAAACATAAACATAAACATAAACATGACACAGTACACGTGGTCACGTGATGGGATTTTTTGTATGGACTGGGGGAGGAGATAGATAAAGACAGGCAGACGGTTGTAGTGGGATCGGGTTAGGGTTGTGTATGGTGCGAGTGAGTCTGAGATTGTGTTGTGTGAGAATGTTAGCCATAACTTCAGATGTTTTCGAGTTCAGTGCTATGGTTTGTCCTTGAAGGGAGATAAGGCAGTGCACAGGGGAAGATAGCAGACAGCTGCCCGGCTGACCTCCCAACCGAGAGATAGGGACAAGTGAGGTTCGTTGGGCTAGTTGATTAGGTCAGGCAAATACAATTTATTATTTTTTAATCCATTTGATGATCTTCGGTAATTTGTCCGGATCATAATCAATCAATCAGATCTGGTCCTCAGCGTTTCGCATCCGGTCTGTGCAGTTTCCCTAGACATTACGTCCAGCCTCATGGCCAGACCGGTTACAATCCGTAAAAGTTCACCGATCTGACCCCCGATGGAGCCCACTCTCCCCTGCGTATCTGCAGTCCGGACTGCGTTGTTACGGTTCAGTTCCTCAATTCCTATCACTTTCTGATCTAATTCCTCCTTGTGCATTGAAGAGATAAGTGCATTTGCATTGCAAGTTGTTGCTTTTGCATCGCTTACAGTAACTTGTGCATTGACGAGATTATTGCTTCAGGAATGCATACATGATCTCGTCCTGCTTCTGTAGAAAGTATTTTTGCATTACAAGTTGTTGCTTTTACATCGTTACAAGAACTTATGCATGTAAGAGATAAGTTCATTTGCATTGCAAGTTATTGCTTTTGCATTGCCTACACTAACTTGTTGTGCATTGAAGTGCTTTTTGTAGCGATAAGTATTTTTGCATTGCAAGTTAGATCTAGTTGTACATTGAAGAGAAAGTGCATTAAGTTATTGCTTTGGCATCTGTTAAAATAACTTTTGCATTGAAGAAATAAGTGCATTTGCATTGCAAGTTATTGCATTGAAGAAATGTGCATTTGCATTGCAAGTTCTTGATTTTACATCGCCTACAATAAACTATTGTGCATGAAGAGATAAGTGCATTTGCACTGCAAGTTCTTGCTTTTGCATCGCTTACAATAACTTGTCGTTCATTGAAGAGATAATTGCTTTTGCATTGACGATTATTTCTTTAGCAATGATTCGTCGTGCTTCTGAAGAAAGTATTTTTTATTAGAAGTTTTTGCTTTTACATCGTTACAAGAACTTATGCATTTAAGAGATAAGTTCATTTGCATTGCAAGTTATTGATTTTTCATGCATATAAGATCTCGTTGTACATTGAAGAGAAAGTGTATTACAAGTTATTGCTTTGGCATCTTTTAAAATAACTTTTGCATTGAAGAAATAAGTGCATTTGCATTGCAAGTTCTTGCTTTTGCATCGCTTACAATAACTTGTCGTGCATTGAAGAGATAATTGCTTTTGCATTGACGAGATTATTTCTTTAGCAATGATCTCGTCGTGCTTCTGAAGAAAGTATTTTTTATTAGAAGTTTTTGCTTTTACATCGTTACAAGAACTTGTGCATTCAAGAGATAAGTTAATTTGCATTGCAAGTTATTGCTTTTGCATTGCCTTCACTAACTTGTTGTGCATTGAAGGGATAACTGCTTTTGCATTCATTGGAAGTTCTTGCTTTTGCATCGCTTACAAGAAGAACTTTTAAATTGAAGAGATTTGTGCATTTGCACTGCAAGTTCTTGATTTTGCATCAACTACAATAACTTGTGCATTTAAGAAACTTGCATCGCTTATCGCATTGCAATCTTGTGCATTGACGAGATTATTGCTTCAGGAATGCATACATGATCTCGTCGTGCTTCTGTAGAAAGTATTTTTGCATTACAAGTTGTTGCTTTTACATCCGTTACAAGAACTTGTGCATTTAAGAGATAAGTTAATTTGCATTGCGAGTTCTTGCTTTTACATTGCTTACAATAACTTCTTGTCCATTGATAGATAATTGCTTTGTATTGCATATAAGTTCTCGTTGTGCTTTGAAGAGAAAGTGCATTTGCATTAAAATAACTTTTGCATTGAAGAGATAAGTGCATTTACATTGCAAGTTATTGCTTTTGCATTGCCTACACTAACTTGTTGTGCATTGAAGTGCTTTTTGTAGCGATAAGTATTTTTGCATTGCAAGTTAGATCTAGCTGTACATTGAAGAGAAAGTGCATTAAGTTATTGCTTTGGCATCTGTTAAAATAACTTTTGCATTGAAGAAATAAGTGCATTTGCATTGCAAGTTATTGCATTGAAGAAATAAGTGCATTTGCATTGCAAGTTCTTGATTTTACATCGCCTACAATAAACTATTGTGCAATGAAGAGATGCTTTTGCATTGCAAGTTCTTGATTTTTCATCGCTTACAAAAACTTGTGCATTGACGAGATATTTGCATGCGTACATGAATTCGCTGTGCATTGAAGAGATAAGTGCATTTGCACTGCAAGTTCTTGCTTTTGCATTTGCCTACACTAGCATTGAAGAGATAACTGCTTTTGCATTGACGAGATTATTTTCTTTAGCAATGCATACATGATCTCGTGGTGCTTCTGTAGAAAGTATTTTTGCATTACAAGCTTTAACATCGTTACAAGAACTTGTGCATTTAAGAGATTAAGTGCAATTTGCATTGGAAGTTCTTGCTTTTGCATAGACACCAATAACTTGTTGTGCATTGACGAGATTATTGCTTCAGGAATGCATACATGATCTCGTCGTGCTTCTGTAGAAAGTATTTTTGCATTACAAGTTGTTGCTTTACATCGTTACAAGAACTTGTGCATTGAAGAGATTAAGTGCATTTGCATTGCAAGTTGTTGCTTTTGCATTGCCTACACTAACTTGTGCATTGAAGAGATTACTACTTTTGCATTGGAAGTTCTTGCTTTTGCATCGCTTACAGTAACTTGTGCATTGACGAGATTATTGCTTCAGGAATGCATACATGATCTCGTCGTGCTTCTATAGAAAGTATTTTTGCATTACAAGTTGTTGCTTTTACATCGTTACAAGAACTTATGCATGTAAGAGATAAGTTCATTTGCATTGCAAGTTATTGCTTTTGCATTGCCTACACTAACTTGTGCATTGAAGTGCTTTTTGTAGCGATAAGTATTTTTGCATTGCAAGTTAGATCTAGTTGTACACTGAAGAGAAAGTGCATTAAGTTATTGCTTTGGCATCTGTTAAAATAACTTTTGCATTGCAAGTTCTTGATTTTTCATCGCTTACAAAAACTTGTGCATTGACGAGATATTTGCATGCGTACATGAATTCGTTGTGCATTGAAGAGATAAGTGGATTTGCACTG
Organism: Paracanthobrama guichenoti; assembly: GCA_018749465.1. Taxonomy (NCBI): domain Eukaryota; kingdom Metazoa; phylum Chordata; class Actinopteri; order Cypriniformes; family Gobionidae; genus Paracanthobrama; species Paracanthobrama guichenoti. Next base: position 61,915 of record JAGHMJ010003458.1, read on the forward strand.
CAAGTTCTTGCTTTTGCATCGCTTACAATAACTTGTCGTTCATTGAAGAGATAATTGCTTTTGCATTGACAAGATTATTTCTTTAGCAATGATCTCGTCGTGCTTCTGAAGAAAGTATTTTTTATTAGAAGTTTTTGCTTTTACATCGTTACAAGAACTTATGCATTTAAGAGATAAGTTCATTTGCATTGCAAGTTCTTGCTTTTGCATTGCCTTCACTAACTTGTTGTGCATTGAAGAGATAACTGCTTTTGCATTAGAGGTTTTTTCTTTTGCATCGCTTACAAGAACTTGTGCATTTAAGAGATAAGTTCATTTGCATTGCAAGTTCTTGCTTTTGCATTGCCTACAATAACTTGTTGTGATTGAAGAGATAACTGCTTTTGAATTGGAAGTTTTTTCTTTTGCATCGCTTACAAGAACTTGTGCATTGAAGAGATTAAGTGCATTTGCATTGCAAGTTCTTGCTTTTGCATAGACACCAATAACTTGTTGTGCATTGACGAGATTATTGCTTCAGGAATGCATACATGATCTCGTCATGCTTCTGTAGAAAGTATTTTTGCATTACAAGTTCTTGCTTTTACATCGTTACAAGAACTTGTGCATTGAAGAGATTAAGTGCATTTGCATTGCAAGTTATGGCTTTTGCATTGCATACACTAACTTGTTGTGCATGAAGAGATTACTGCTTTTGCATTGGAGGTTCTTGCTTTTGCATCGCTTACAAGAACTTGTGCATTTAAGAGAGAAGTTCATTTGCATTGGAAGTTCTTGCTTTTGCATCGCTTACAATAACTTGTTGTGCATAGATAATTGCTTTTGCATTACATAATAAGATCTCGTTGTACATTGAATAGAAAGTGCATTACAAGTTATTGCTTTGGAATTGCTTAAAATAACTTGTGCATTGAAGAAATAAGTGCATTTACATTGCAAGTTCTTGTTTTTTATCGCTTAATATATCTTGTGCATTGACAAGATTATTGCTTTAGGAATGCATACATGATCTCATCGTGCTTCTGTAGAAAGTATTTTTGCATTACAAGTTCTTGCTTTTACATCGTTACAAGAACTTGTGCGTTTAAGAGATAAGTTAATTTGCATTGCAAGTTCTTGCTTTTGCATCGCTTACAAGAACTTTTGAATTGAAGAGATAAGTGCATTTGCATTGGAAGTTTTTGCTTTTGCTTTGCTTACAAGAACTTGTGCATTGACGAGATTATTGACGACATTATAAGTATTTTTGCATTGCAAGTTCTTGCTTTTGCATCGACTACAATAACTTGTTGTGCATGAAGAGATAATTCAACCCAGTCTCCTGCTACTGCGCATCTATACCACGAGTTTGCATTTTCATTTGGCGTAGTATGTACACGCCGACGTCACATTTGGCGTATATATGGTATGCAAAACCCTCCTGTTAAACTTCCATTGATTGAAAATTCGTGTGTATTGCATGCAGAAATGTATTATAGGCAACGTCATCATCATCGTCCCGCCCCGTTAATAGAACGAAAATTCACAATTTCATCTCGTGCAGGTGCTGAGGCATCATATGCAGAAATATTGATTTAGAATACTTATTAGAATACTTATTTAGAATATATATATATATATATATATATATATATATATATATATATATATATATATATATATATATATATATATATATATATATATTGTTTTTTTGTTTGTTTTTACAGAAATTTATTGTATATAACTTTATAGTATATGTATTATAGTATATGTAACTATAGTAATGTAAAAAAAAATACTTTACCCAATACTGTACTAAGTTTTCTACAACTATAGGGTATATTATACAATATACATTACAGTTTACTGTAGTAAAAACTAAAGTATACTACAGTATTTTTACAGTTTATCAGCTTAATAACTTAATTAAAAGTTATTAAGTGAACTAATAGCTAATAGTAATAATAATAGCTAATATAATAATAATACCACCTTCAACTGAGCACTATTACTTACTAATTCATTAATGAGTTTCTTATTCGTTAATAGTAGTTACTAGAGTGTTTCAAGTTTCAAGTTTATTTGTCATTACACATGTACAAGTACAGTATAACGAAATGAAGTTTGGAGCAAGCCTCCGGGCCGCAGCCTTTTCAGGCGCCGCCACACGCTCTCCAGAAATACAAGAATGCAGTTGGCAAGCATTACATAGCAAACACAACAAAACATAACATAACTGTCACAGATCCAACCATGTCCCTCACACCAGACTCAATCACTCCTCCCACATGGTCCCAATCACCCGAGTTCTGAAACACCTGTCACTAATCACCAACACCCTTAAATGTGGCCCTCAGCCTGCACTCACTGTCCGGTCTCGTCTCAGACAACCCGACTCCCACGCTTGTGGTTCCTATTCCGTCTTGCCTGTGTTCAAGTATTATCTCCGTGATCGCTTTCTTCCACCTGGACAACACCACCTGGATCTCCGCTACAGCTAAGCCCTTTTCTGTCTCTCTTCAGCCCCTTCCGTGCCTCTTCAGTGGTTTGCTACTAATAAACATATCTGGATTCACTTACGTCCGCGTCCGCCTGTTTATCATGACAATAACACAGTACACGTGGTCACGTGATGGGATTTTTTTTGTATGGAGTGGGAGAGGAGACAGATAAAGTGTTACTAATGCATTACTCATTTGTTCCTGTGTACACTCATTAATGTAAGGATCAGTATTCTAAAGTGTTACCGAGATCTTTGTGCAATATCTGATTGTATTGTGTATTGACTAATAACACTGTTTTTTGTTTCTCCTTCAATGAAGCCTCACTCATTGAAGAATTGGAGCATATCCTTGATGACGAATATGTTCAGCCTGAAGAGGTGTCTTTGGCCACAACCTGGCAAAAGAGGCAATCCCTAAGCCATGAAAGATGGAACATTGCAAGGGAGGCCATGGTTAAGAATCTTTTGGCAGCTGAATATGTTCAGGAAAGCATCTGCCAACACTGTCTTACTGCAGAGGCCATTGTACAGTGCAGGGACTGTCTACCTAGGCAGTTTCTATGCACCGCGTGTGATGGAGATGTTCATCAGCACCTACCTCTCCATAACAGAGACTCCATGGCCCATGGGTTCTCCAAGCCATTGTGTCCAACCACTGCAGTGAAGAGACATTCTGAGGCCATTGAGTTCTCTGAACAGGGTATGCTTTTCATGTGTCCCATCATTCTTTTCAGTCTGTATATATGTTAAATGGCTGTTCATTAGTGTATAATTATAATATATATTTAAAATAGGTATGATATATGATCATATATTTAAAAAAATATTTTAGATTATAATTAATTTGACCTTGTTTATGGTTCCTTGGAATGCTTGACCGGAGAACAAAGTACAGGGTAAATATTATTATTCAGTGTATATTGTTAACATGATGTTTGTTCTTTAAAGTGATTGATTGGTTTGGTTATTTCAACAGAGTGGTAAAATATGTGGAGACACATTCCAGAAAGCCTTGCTGGAGTGGACCTTTGCCCAGCATGAGGTTGAGAGGATTTGTGGTGTACAGCCATTTAAATGTCCTGCTTGCAGTCCGTCCATGCATGCCATCTCAGTGGATGGGAACAGGAAGCTGTACAGGTTCCATAATGCACATGGGTATGTTTTTTTATTAACTATTGACTTAACTGTCTTTAAGTGTTATCATGTTTCTCTTTCTCAATAAAATTAAACACAGAGAACATTTCCTCCTTTGTGGGATATGTTCATGAAAAGACTAAGCATGTAATAACCCTTAACTTATTGTCATATTGTTTATTTCAGTCCAGCTATCATTATTGAAATATTAATAATAATTTTATTTTCATGTCTTGTAGGCTCTTCTCAATGGACAGCAGCCAAGGAGTCTGCAAAAAAGTCGACATCAAAGATTGATTGAGGAAGGCCTTGAGATTGCTGTGTGCCGACATGGAGGACTTTTAAAAGGCCTAAATATGTTCAGAAGGGAAATATTTGCTTATCCCCTGTTCCTTCAAAACGCCCTCTCAAAAGAAAATGTCATTCTTCTGCTCAGATGTCGCCTGCAAGTACTGGCCATACTTAAAGAGAGTGGTGGGACACTGTCCAGAGCTAAGGCCTTTATTAAACATGCACCCACTTTTATCAGTTATGCATGCCAAAGCACATGAGTGGTGAGGTAAGATTATTTACATTAAATTATATTAATTATAATTTTGTGGTATGGACATGTACTTTTATTTGAATAAATAAATATATATATATATATATTTTTTTTTTTTTTTTTTTTTTTTTTTTTTTTTTTTTTTGTAGATAAAATGGTCTGGAATAAACCAAGAGGGAGCTGGTCTTACAATTGGAGAAGAGGTGGAGCAAGTCAACTCCTTGTCGAGAGCTGCAATTTGCACTAAATACATGTCCAAAGCTGGTAAAATGTATTATATAAACACTACTTTTAACATATAGTTATTTATAAGTTTATAAGTATCAATGAATCATGACTATAACTTTTTTTTATATATTTTCTTTGACCAACGTAGCACGTTCAGACATGCTCACAGTTCTTGCTTCTGCATGGAACAAACGGAAGTCTGAAAATCTGGCCAAATGTTTGTCTCAAAGATACATTAAGGTATTTTACTGATGCTAAAGTCAACCTTGTTCTTATTACAAAAAGTACATTTAAAGGGTTAGTTCACCCCAAAATGAAAACTCTATCATTAATTCCTCACCCTCATGCCGTTCCACACCTGTAAGACCTTATTTCATCTTCAGAACACAAATGAAGATATTTTTGATGACAGAATGCTGTCAGATTTCCTTCCATAGACTGTCTTTGTTACTAAAACTTTGATGCTTCAAAAACTCCATAAAGAGATTGGAAAACTAATCCATATGAATTGAGTGGTTTATTCCAAATGTTCTAAAGAAAACTGATTGGTTGTTATGACTAACAGATTTAATTTAGGCTTATACTCACATTACATTGATTAAACATTGATCAGCAAACATAAGCAGAAGCTCAACCGGACTTGAATAATGCACGAGAGCAAACAGCTTCCGGAGGCTCAAACGTGCTGCGTAACCAATGAGGTTCATTCTTCATCTGTTCATCATAACAAGTGATCGATTCTCTTCAGAAAATGTGGACTAAACCACTTGATTCATATGGATTCATTTTGCGATGTCTTTATGAACTTTTCAAAGTGGTAGTTGCAAAATTCAGTCTGTGGAAGGAAATCTGAAAGCATTCTGTCATCAGATATATCTTAATTTGTGTTCTGAAGATGAACAAAGGTCATACAAGGGTATAGAACGACATGAAGGTGAGGAATTAATGACAGAATTTTCATTTTGGGGTGAACTAACCCTATAACATAATTTGAGCAATTACGTCTATTGCATACATTGCGGAACTATAAACTTTATGATCAAATTCCTTTTATAGTTTTTTGATGTATTTAGACAACCAAAAGGCTGAAAGAGGAAAGAGAGAGCTTTGAAAGTCTGCAGGCTGAGCTTAATGTCAGTGAGGATGACATTCAGCAGTGTCTCTCACTGGTCAGTGATGTCCAGCAGTGGGCCACAGGTAATACATTTTGAAGGGCCTGTTTGTTTTTTTATGTAATAACCTTTTTCCATTATAAATGTTTTGCATAGAAGGCAGAATATATCACATTTGTAAGGCTAATTCGTTTGTTTGGGATGTAGTAGCAAGTGCAAAGGATGACACTGGACTTGAGGGCAGAATACAAGGCCTTTATGTCAGCATAAAGCTGAGAAAAATTAATCTGTACCATCAGACAGGTCAGATAAGATGATGATGATAAAAAATAATTCATATAGCTAAGGAATGAACCTGAGTGCTGTTATAATAATATATGTTGTTGATTTATTAGATAGCAACAAGAGAAGGCACAAAATAAGGAGGAAAATTAATGAAGACAAGTCAACCTTGGCAGCTGCCATTAAGGACTTCAATGAACCGTCAGTCCACCAGCTTCCTTCCGTGGATGAACTACTCACAGCTGATCATTTCCAATGGCCATGGGAATGCCCTGACACTAGTAATTAACTTAAAAAAAAAAATTCAGTGTATTTGATAAACATTGTTTGATGTTAATAGAGTCCTCCTCAGTGTTTAAAAGATGGTAATTTAGGACCTTCATTAATTGCAGGTAACAGCAACCTCTCAACTAAGAAGATGGTCTTTGACCGGTTCATGATGCTTTCCCAATTGAAGGAGGAGGAGCAGATCATAGTGATGGAGGTGAAGCAACACTGGCAATCACTGAAGGAAGCTGAATGTACCCTGAGGGATCTCTCAGTTCAAATACAAACTAACAGTGACTATCCATAACAAATTCAATAACCAATGCATTGCTGGAATTAAACATTAACATAAGGGATTGATTGATTTTATTTATCCTCTTCAATGTTTTAATTTCTTTTTTGTGTAGACAGTGACTTTGAGCTTTCAGAGGAGAGCGCCAATGGACTACTGTGCCTTCTCGAGAAAACTGGAAGACCTTCAGTTTCAGCAAAATAATGCTAGGATGTTATACCGACAATGTGTTCTGGGACAGGCTTCGGACAGCATTCTATTTGATAACATTTCCGATGAAGAAACTGAGGCAGAAAACTACAGCTCTGCTGAAACAGACAGTGATGAGGACTAAGCCTGAGCATATAGAATAGATTTCGTATTTCTTTTTCTTTTCTTTTTTTCACTGTGAGAAACATTTTAGCATATTAACATAGAATCTATTTAATATTTTCCCATCCTAATGGAAATGAGATTAAGGTTCAGCAGTACAATTATTTTTAATCTCTAAATGTGTTTGTGTATGTAAGACAGGTGTTTTACTCCACACATTTTTATAGTCTTTTATAAACAGACATACAACCTCCATCCCTATGAATTATTTTCTATTATTTCCATTTTCCTTAGCTCTCATGGGACCAAACAGTGTATATCCGTGAGGGGTGTTTTGCAGTGTGTACATATCTTACATTGATAGAAAGTATATAAGGATACATACAATTTTCACCTAATCATTTTTTTCCCCCTTTTATGTAAAATAAAATACATTGTACAGTGATCTACAAAAACAGTCTTGTCTTTTGATCTCTCTGTTCAGGCAGGTCTTGCATGTGATGTGCAGATAATTCTGCAGTATATTGTATTTTGACTCATGCATACTGTTCTGATAAATACTGCAGTTCCCATTCAGTCGGTCACTCTCGACGCCACGTCGGAGTACCGACGAATAGGAATCTCGCTCGCGAGAGCCAATCTACTTCGAGTGTAACTAAAACGAGCCAATGCACATTGGCATGCAATGATTGCACCAGGTGCTCATGCCACGCCGTGCGGGTATAAATGAGACACAGGTGATTGCATCAAATCAGCATTTTGCTTCGGAGCCGAGTGGTAGATGGTTACGACAGATATCACTCCTTACTTCGCAGTCATGACTGAAGACGGAAGCCACCTTTCGGAAGCGATCTCTTCACTCGGTGTTGGTGTGACGGCACAGCAGCGGGTCGTGTGGTTTTCCGATCATCTCTCTTTGTTGTTTGTCAGAACGATCACAAAGGCTGTTCTCACAGCCGGTTCGGTGCGCTAGGTGGAGAGCGCTAAAAAGCCGTTCCTACGGCTGGTAAGAGAGCGCCTTCGTGTGAGAGAGCGCGCACGTCAGGCTGCACTATCCCCTGACGGTGTCGCCGCGACCCCTTCCCCTGCGTGCTTCAGCACCAAGGAGAGAGTCCTTCTAAAAGAGCTTACACAGATAGAGCTTGCTCTTTTTCAAGATGACATTCTATCTGTGTGTGTTGTGGTTTAAATGATGCCGTTTTTCCTCTTCTTTGGAAATAACACTTCACTCAGTCTTTGATGCCAGAATATAGGTTTTATTCTTTCAAACAAAACCGAGTCGATCTGCAGAGCTCCTGATGACTCAGGGAAATCCTCCATTATATAGGCAGTTCCTACACATTCCAAACACACTACGTCATTGTTTATCTTTCCCCCACATGTCTTAACTTGGCTTGAGTCCAGCACTATGTCCATATATGGACTTAACACCCAACACTGTGAGGGGTGGTCTTCCAGTCTCCTGTAGACCCCTGCACTCCCTCAGCTGAATATCATCATACAGATGTAAATAATAGTGTATAATCATACAGTTAAATTGTAATAAAATACTTATTATTAATGCAATAAACACAACATTTCCCCCTTTGAGGCTTATCAAGCCTCACTTTCACTATTCTTTACCCAGAGTGTAGCTTCAAAATCCAGCCTCCTCAGTTATGCTACAGCAACTAAATCAAGTCACTTAGTTTCATTTCCAATGACCAGATTATTGCAACCACACTCCAGAGAAGTAGAACCAAACATCTCTTTTCAGACTTTTTTTCTTTTCAGTTTTTTCTTTTTCCAAAAAGAGTAAAAGATTCAACTCTCCTAATCCTTTCCTTCAAAATTAAACATTGTTATAAGCATGTGCGTGCATTTTGTTCAGCCTTGCCTGTGGTTGTCACAGTTATGTAAAATACATCAAAAATAATCATGTTACATATATTTAAAAACTCTTTTGCACTGTAGACATCTTCTTCAACCCAGATACTTTGCGCATCGTAGAGGGTCACCCTTTGGGGGGAGCGGTTAGGCTAGCACATACACCCAGGGTCTGGCTCATCATTATTCATCTTCTTCGTCCTCATTGGAGGTGCTCGAATCAATCTCCAATGCTCTCATAACCCAGCTCCTTGCTTCTCTGAGCTTTCAGCATATTGCACCCTTTCATCTTGCGCTCTTGTTTCCCTCCTGGGAAGTCTTGTGCAGTGATTCAGATGATACCAGGTGGTGCTTCCTTCCACTTGGACCGCTGTCGGCGTAGCTGTCACCACTTTGTACGGTCCCTCTCTCCTAGGTTCATTCCACTTTCTCCTGAACACCCTCAGATACACCTGATCACCTGGAACAACTGGACAAGGTGTCTCCGTCTCCTCTCTGGGCTGCTTTCTTATTTCCTGCAAATATATAGCTTTATGTATTGCAGTTAGTTTTTTCATATATGATCTCAACTCCAGTTGCAATTGTTCCAAAGGAGGTCCTTTGTGCGGTCCTCTACAATATGGCACAGGCATGGGTCGACCCGTAAGCATTTCATGCGGTGTTAGATGCGTACTTCTGTTAGTTTGCATACGATAACTCATTAATGCAAGTGGTAAGGCATCAATCCAGTTAAGTTTAGTACTTTCACACAATTTGTTAAGTTTTGCCTTGAGAGTTCCATTTACCCTCTCCTTGATCTTTTATTTTCTTTATCACCTCCCCCCTTGCACAATGGTCAAAACCCATGTGCATCCAAAATGAGGATGTTTAAAAGTGCTGTTGATGCAACAATCTGTCCATCATGTCTATCAACCTTCATGTTGCAAAGGAATCAGTTCAGCTGGATTCACTGTATTACATCTCTTAATGGTAACATCTGGATATGTCAACAATGATGAATATGCTAAAATACGCGCCTGAGTCAAAACAAATTTTCCTTGTTCTATCAATTCCACAATTTTATGATGTGCAATAAGAGTCACTGGATATCCCATAGTAATTGTAGATGCTTTCTCATATGCATAGTGTACTGCTGCAAGACCCTGGTAGCATGGTGGATAACCCTGAGCTACATTATCAAGTTTAGTACTATAATATGCAATAGGTTGCTTTTTCCTGCCACTACAAGTCTCCTGCATCAGAACAGCTGATGCATATCCATCTTCTCTGTTTGCCACATATAAATAAAACTCTCTTGTGTAATCAGGATTTCCAAGTGCTGGTGCTCTTTGTAATTCCTTCTTTATAGATTCAAATGCTATTAAAGCATCTGTATTCCATTTTAGCTGATTACTCAATTTCTGCAGTCCTGCTTGTTTCATTATTTCTCTCAATGGAGCTGTTTTTATTGCATAGTCATCATTTGTTTTACAGTCTGTGGCAAAGGTGCTTTACTTATTACCCTCCAACTGAGCTGGAGCTATAGCTTTTGTGCCATGTGATATCAATTTTCCCAAATACTCAACCTGCGGCTGACAGTACTGCAGTTCACTTTTAGAAGCCTTGTGTCCTCCTTGTGCTAACTTTGTAAGTACTTTAATAGAATCTTTGTGACACTGTTCACGTGTTGTTGAACAAATCATCAAATCATCTACATATTGCAACAGAGTACTTTCCATCATGAGGTCTTCTAAATCAGCCTTGAGAACCTGATTAAAAATATGCGGCAAATGCTTAAATCCCTGTGGCATTCGAGTATATGTGTACTGTTTTTCAGCATAAGTAAACAAAAACAAATGTCTACTTTTTTCTTCTACAGGAATGCTAAAAAAGGCATTACAGAGATCAATTACCGTGAAATATTTAGCATCCGGGGGTACATTCGTTAGCAGCGTATGCGGATTTGGCACATCAGCTGGCCAGTCTTCTGCTATGTCATTAATTGCTCTCAAATCATGCACAAGACGCCATTTAGATTTGTTCGCTTTAATTACAGGAAGAATTGGAGTGTTACAATAGCTATTTGTTTCTATCAATACTCCTTCAATAGTATTCTTAATGCCTGCCTCAGCTTCAGGCTTTAAAGGATACTGAGATTTTCTAGGCAAACATGCACCTGGTTTTAGCTGGATAATTATAAGGCTAGCTGACTTTACCAATCCTACATCTGTATCATGTTGAGACCATAATTCAGTAGGGACTTGTTGCTCTGTTTCATTAAAAAGTTCAACATCAATAGTCTCCTTTGTTTTAGGTGCTATTGTCATCTGTTTTTGTATTTTTTCATCAATGACTATTTCCTGAGGAGTCCCTATCACTTGTGTTGCACACAAAATTTTAATGAAATTTTTGTCATTTGAATGAAAAAATTAACGGATTTATGGTTGGCTCCCACTGGCATTGTTCAGCTTTTTTCATTATTGGCCCTAAGTCTTTTGTTTCCCAATTCTTTCCTACATATAAAGACACATGTGGAACAGATTCTGGTACACTGAACCACTTCTTTATGAATTCATTCTCAGTTATACTCACTGCTGCTCCCTGCTTACCTATTATGATGTTCTTCAAGATAAGTTCAACCTTTTGATTTTCAGTTTCTTTTGCCATCTTTGTTCTATTTTTGCATCCCTGTCAGGATCATATATCATAGTACAGTGAAACTCTGACTTTGGCAACTTTGCTTCAGAAATCTGTGCTTCAATAAACTTTCCCCATGTGTCAATTATTTGTCTTATATCATTTTCAATTTGTCCTAGCCAAAATACATTTGCTTTTGGCTCTGCCATTGTCACTTGAGTTCCTATCCCTTGGAAGTCTATGTACACTCCATCAGGAGAGCACCAAATTTGAAGTCCTAATTTACATAATGCATCTCTTCCTAATAGATTAACAGGAGTTTGATCTGATACGAGGACAGGAATGGTCACACTTTTGTTTTTAGCTTCTAAACACACAGGAGCTGTCATAGGAATTAACTGTTAATCCTATTGTCTTTGCAAATTTGCCAGACAGAGGGAGATGAGAAGCATAATTTGAATTTACACATGTATAAACTGCTCCTGTATCTATTAGCATTGGTGTTGTTTTACCTTCTACTTTAACTTTTAGCATTGGTTCTTGATTGGCAGTGGTTGTTAAAATTGGCATTTGATTCTCCTCATAGAATTCTCTGGGCACCCCTAATATCCCTGATTTGGACCTCCCCAAGGGTTTACTGGACCATAATATGGACCCCTAGAGGGGCGTTGCCAACTCTTCCCCCTTCTACCCACATGTGACTGTTGCCATGGATTATTAGGGCAGTCTCTTCTGTTGTGTCCAAACTGACCACATGTCCAGCATTCTCCCAAAGGAGTATTATTAGTCCAGCCTTGACCTCTTCCTCCCCCTTGTGATGGATTGGCCTTCCACCTCATTGGCCCCTGTTGTTGAGCATATACATTAACAGTTGGTGCAGGCATCTGGTTTGCGTTTGAAGAGGCTGCTACAGGCTGGGGCATTTGCACAGTTTGTGGTGGAGCATTCACAGGAGCCATTACAGACATTTGTTCTGCAGTTGTTCTCCTTTTAACGCTTTAGGATCAATCTTTGTTGGAAATTCATCCCTCAGAGCTTGCCATACTGCTGGACGATGTGCATCCAGAACAGTCCCATCCATATAATAGGAGTCAACAGCTCTGTCTAAATCAGATGCTTCAAGAATTTCTCCCATCTTTGGGCCTCCTATGATTCTTGCTAGAAGAGCTTTAATGTCCCCAACAGATAATATTTTTCCCATTGTCTCTTCCTCAAATGCTTTAATCCACTTTCCAGCCCCATCTTGGATTTCCGGCAGACGAGCGACTAACCCCTCGAGGTCCTGTGTGGCCCAGGGCACATATTGCCCCTGTTCACCCTTGATTAAAATAGGAAGCTGTTTTACTCTAGATCTAAGCCTCCCCTTTTCTCTTCCCTGTGACCAGTTTCCTGCATCAGATGACTCCTCCTCACTTTCCTCATGCAAATTTTCCCAAAGCTCATTTCTACTTTTCACCAATTTGTCTGTCTTTTACTAATTTTTGTGTTTCTTTAATTTTTTTATCTATTTCTTCTTCTATTTTCCGTCTTTGTCGTTCAATTGTTCTATCTTCTGCTCTTCCTACTTGTTTCCCTTCATACTGTGTTTTCATTCCCTCTAATGCTTTCCGTGCCTGTTCATAACAATCTAAAGGCAAACTTTTCTCAGATTGTTTATGTCTCCCTATCTTTTGTTTTACCTCTGCCCTTGTTTGTTTTTCATCTTCTAATTGTACTTCTCCTTCCAATTCTATTCCTCCTTTCACTTCCAAAAGCCCCTTAAGTATTGGATACTGACCTTCTGAATTTGTCATTAGTTTTGAAAACATCTCTTCTTTTTTCAATGTTTCTTTTTCTGTCTCTTTCAATTCTTTTCTTGCTTGTTTTATATTCTTTAATATTTCTTCTCCTTCTTTTTTAAACAATGCCAGTATTGCCTGTTCTTTTTCTCTTTTAGCTTCTCTTTGTTGTTTCTTTAAACTTTTACTCTTCATTTTGTAGTTTTTATCAAAGTTTCCATTTCTTCACACAATGATACATCAAATGTCCCTTCTTTTGGCCATTTTGTCATCATCTGTTCAGTTCTTTTTGCCATTTGTTTGACATTTTTCCTATTATTTCACTACATAATGGGTACTTTTTCCCTAATGATTCAACTGGGGTAATCATTTCTCTTTTATCCATTTCTTTTATTTTTAATGACACTATTTCTTATATCTTTTCAAATATTACTTTGCACGAAAGATCTCTTTATTTATCTATTTATTCCTCTTATTTTATTTCTTTTGTATTAAACTCTTATCTTAACAAACTAACAGATTTATTTTCACTTTATTATTTGTTTTATTTTATACGAATATAGTCAATAATTATTTTACCATCAGACCTAAATTAGTCCTATGCTTTATTTTAGTCTAATTTACAAGGCTGTTTCTTGAACAAACTTCTCTCTCTCTCAAACATTCACCACATTCATAAAAATCTTTTATTTGCTTTCAAACACGTCTCTTTGGCTCATAGTCTGTCCCAAAGAGCTCATTCATGCATTCTACATGCGTGTCTCTCTAGGGCTCATAAAATCTTTGTCCCAAGGAGCTCATACATTCAATCTCTAACTCTCCTCGCATGTCCAGCAGAACCCCCCACCTCTGTCCAAGGAGAGGGGGTCACAGGTCAAGCGAGAAGAATTTATGGGTTTTACCACTCACACACACTTAGAGCCCACACACACACACACACACACACACACACACACACACACACACACACACACACACACACACACACACACACACACACACACACACACACACACACACACACACAGACAGCTCTCTACTCCTTACCAAGTCTAAAACTCTTTTCTTTTATCACACAGTTTGCTTAAAATAAATAAAAATACACACGCCAAATTTTTGCTTACCCGAGCAAACCCCAGCCACGTGATCAGCGTGCTGAGTGGTAACCATAAGACTTTCACCCACAAAACGTAGGATTTAATTCCGATATTTGCCAATTTAACCAAACAACACAACACCTGTCCATGCAGTCTCTCAACTATATTAATTGAGACGGTATCACAGGAATTTTCAATTTAAGGTAATGGTTAGATTCCCGATTAAATGCACCCTTTGTCTGAACAGCTTCTATCGAAATAGAACAGTAACAACAAAAGGAAGTTTAATTTAATTCTCTCCGTCCGTTCAGCCCTTCATGCGTACGTCACAAAGCGGTATCCACGCAAGAGAACTTTTCTATAAATCGCCCATGACAGACCTATATCCGTCGTCAGAGTAGTGATGAGAATGAAATACTATTTCTATTCCTCACAAGTCTCTGGTCGTAATATAGCGGTATCGCGATATAACTTAATCACCTATTTTAGTTTCATCTTCCATGGCAGCCCTCAATCTATAGCTTGAGCGGTATCAAGATCGAAACACAAACATAGAACATTTAGTCAGCTATCGAGCAAACCTTTGCATTAACCCTTAAGTTACACAAAGTGGTAACCAACCCTGACGTCATCTGTGCACAAACACAGACCTGACTAACAAACACATACGATATCGACAAGGCCTCACTCATACAATTATTCTGGAATCAAAGACCCTCTTCCTAATTAGTTCTTTAATTTTGGAGAAGCTTTTTAAAGTGTCTCACTATTTCCAGGCAAACTGTGCCACCAACACAAAATTAAGCAAAATCTGCTTACCTGGCCAGTTGTATTTGTGTTGGCCACCCAGTTAAGCCCAGTCATGGATCGTCCACCTCAGCTCCTTTCAAGTCCCATCTGGGGTGCCAAATGTTGTGGTTTAAATGATGCCGTTTTTCCTCTTCTTTGGAAATAACACTTCACTCAGTCTTTGATGCCAGAATATAGGTTTTATTCTTTCAAACAAAACCGAGTCGATCTGCAGAGCTCCTGATGACTCAGGGAAATCCTCCATTATATAGGCAGTTCCTACACATTCCAAACACACTACGTCATTGTTTATCTTTCCCCCACATGTCTTAACTTGGCTTGAGTCCAGCACTATGTCCATATATGGACTTAACACCCAACACTGTGAGGGGTGGTCTTCCAGTCTCCTGTAGACCCCTGCACTCCCTCAGCTGAATATCATCATACAGATGTAAATAATAGTGTATAATCATACAGTTAAATTGTAATAAAATACTTATTATTAATGCAATAAACACTTCAACATGTGTTTCTGCATGCGGTGGTTTCCTGTCACCGAGGGATGGTCATCAGCGCTGTATCTCGTGTTTGGGCGTTCAGCACGCTGAGGCAGCGCTGGTGGATTAATCATGTTCTCACTGCGGGAACATGACCATCTCGGAGTTGCGATCGCGGCTCCGTCTCGCAAGGGGCGGAGCCCCCGTGCCTCTGCCTCGATCTAACCCTCCTCAGAGAGTTGCTTCAGGCAGTGGCCTGGCTGATTTGAGGGTTACGGTGAGCACGTTTCCCCCAGGGAACCAAGGAACTGAGAACCGCAACGGACCTCGCGCTTCGTGCGACGAAGGTTACGGTGCTGGGCCATGGGTCGTGCGATGTCCACTATGGTGTCCAGGAACGCCATCTCTGGCTGTGTCTGGCGGACATGAGGGAGACCGACAAAGTCAGGTTCCTTAACTCCCCCGTCTCCCAGACTGGCCTCTTTGGCGACGCGGTCCAGAACTTCGCCCAGCAGTTCTCGGCTGCACAGAAGCAGACTGAGGCGGTCAGTCATATTCTGCCACGGCGGTCAGCTGCTGTCTCCACCCCGCCGCCGGCAGCGCCTCAGCCTGCTCGTCGCCGAGAGCGGCCGCCTGCGCCTGCGCCTGCGTCTGCCTCCGCTCCCGCGCCACAGCAGCAGCCGTGGAGCCGGGCGCAAGCAGGCCGCCCTACCCGTCCAGACGCCTGCCAAGAGGGGTGGCAAGGCCAAGGGCAAGCTGCCCCGAGACGGGCGACCTGGAGGTGAGGAGGACTGCTCTTCTGGAGATGGTGACCGCACCGCTCCATCACCTGGTGGAGGGCCGGGAGGAGAATCTTGTGTTGTTGTTTCTGTTCTGTATCCAAATTCTCAACACAAGAGCAGTTCCTTCCATCTCCGGGTCCGCAGGGGGCTTGGAGAGTTGTGGCCGGTCAAACGCCGGACCACACTCATCCTCCCCCTTCGCCAGCGGGCAGCAGTGGACAACCCCCTCATGTTCCTGCTGCCCACCTGTGGAATCAGGTAAGTGTTGCATGGCACACTCTCACCTCGCTGCGGGCCGCCTCCACGAGACAGCCGCCCCAGTCCGGTACGCCGGTGGTCCCTATGGTCCTGCCCGTACGGTCCCTGGGAGCCTGGCTAGTGCTCCTCGGTCCGTCTCGCTGGCTCATTCGGACCATCAGGCTCGGCTACGCGATTCAGTTCGCCCGGCGCTCCCCCAGGATCAAGGGCATCCGCTTCACTTCGGTGAATGCCGCAGATGCCCATGCCCTGCGTGCAGAGATCGCTGTCCTGCTGGCGAAGGACGCGATAGAGCCGGTCCCTCCAGCCGATATGAAGACCGGCTTCTACAGCCCGTACTTCATTGTACCCAAGAAGACCGGTGGGTTACGGCCAATCTTGGACCTGCGAGTCCTGAATCGGAGCCTCCACAAGCTACTGTTCAGGATGCTCACGCAGAATTGCGTTCTCAAATGCATCCGTCCCCAAGATTGGTTTGCAGCGATCAACCTGAAGGATATGTACTTTCATGTCTCGACTCTTCCTTGCAGGCCGTTTCTGCGCCTTGCGTTCGAGGGTCGAGCATATCAGTACAAAGTCCTGCCCTTCGGGCTGTCCCTGTCCCCCCGTGTCTTCATGAAAGTCACGGAGGGGGCCCTTGTGCCCATGAGAGAATGGGGCGTTCGCATCCTCAACTATCTTGATGGCTGGCTCATTCTAGCACAGTCCAGGGATCAGTTGTGCGAACACAGGGACCTGGTGCTCAGACACCGCAGCCAGTTGGGTCTTCGGGTCAACTGGGAAAAGAGCAAACGCGCCCCCGGGCAGAGGATCTCTTTTCTCGGTATGGAGTTGGATTCGGTCGAGCAGGCAGCGTGCCTCACAGAGGAGCATGTCCAGTCGATGCTGAACTGCCTGAACACGGTTCAGGGCAGGATGGCAGTTCCACTGAAACAGTTTCAGAGGCTCCTGGGGCATATGGCAGCCGCGGCGGCAGTAACGCCACTTGGCCTGCTTCATATGAGACCGCTTCAGCATTGGCTACACGGCCGAGTCCCGAGATGGGCGTGGCAACACGGCACTCACCGGGTGAGCATCACACCGGCCTGTCGCCAGTCCTTCAGTCCGTGGTCAGACCCCTCGTTCCTTCAGGCCGGAGTGCCTCTGGAACAGGTGTCCAGGCATACTGTGGTTTTCACGGATGCCTCTGCCGTGGGCTGGGGAGCCACGTACAATGGGCATGCAGTGTCAGGGGTTTGGACGGGCCCGCACCTGCATTGGCACATCAATTGCCTCGAGTTGCTAGCAGTACATCTTGCTCTGAGCCGCCTCTAAGGGCAGTTACGGGGCAAAGATGTGCTGGTCCGCACGGACAACACTGCGACCATTGCGTACATTAACCGTCAAGGTGGTCTGCGCTCCCGTCGCATGTCGCAACTCGCCCGCCATCTCCTCCTCTGGAGTCAGAAGTGTCTGAGGTCGCTTCGGGCCATTCATGTCCCTGGTGTGCGCAACCGTGTGGCCGACGAGCTCTCACGAGCTGTGCTCCCAGGGGAGTGGCGACTCCACCCCCAGGTGGTTCAGCTGATCTGGAGACAGTTCGGGGTGGCACAGGTCGACCTGTTTGCTTCCCCAGAAACGTCCCACTGCCAGTGGTTCTATTCGCTGACCGAGGGTACACTCGGCACGGATGCCCTTGCGCA
Organism: Paracanthobrama guichenoti; assembly: GCA_018749465.1. Classification (NCBI taxonomy): domain Eukaryota; kingdom Metazoa; phylum Chordata; class Actinopteri; order Cypriniformes; family Gobionidae; genus Paracanthobrama; species Paracanthobrama guichenoti. The sequence continues at coordinate 79,936 of JAGHMJ010003458.1, forward strand.
CAGCTGGCCCCAGGGGCTGCGCAAATATGCGTTTCCCCCAGTGAGCCTACTTGCACAGACACTGTGCAAGGTCAGGGAGGACGAGGAGCAGGTCCGGTTGGTGGCGCCCGCACTGGCCCAACCGGACCTGGTTCCCAGAACTTATGCTCCTCACGACAGCCCCTCCTTGGCCGATTCCTCTGAGGAAGGACCTTCTGACTCAGAGACGGGGCACCCTGTGGCACCCACGTCCAGACCTGTGGTAGCTTCATTTCTGGCCCCTGGACGGGACGCGGAGGTTCTAGGTGACTTACCCCAAGAGGTAGTTAACACCATCACTTCGGCACGTGCACCGTCTACAAGACAGGCTTACGCCTCGAAGTGGAACCTGTTCGTCGAGTGGTGTTCTTCTCGCCGAGAGGACCCCCGAAGATGTTCTTCCTGCAACAAGGGTTGGAGCGTAGGCTGTCGCCCCTCCACCCTCAAGGTCTATGTTGCTGCTATATCCGCCTATCACGACCACGTAGAAGGTAAGTCGGTTGGGAAGCACGACCTGGTCGTCAGGTTCCTTAGGGGGGCGAGACGGTTAAATCCTCCTCGATCCCCCTCCATACCCTCTTGGGATCTTGCTCTGGTGCTCCGAGCACTCCAGAATGCCCCATTCGAGCCTTTGCAGTCAACAGAGCTAAAGATTCTATCTATGAAGACTTTGCTGTTGGCTGCATTGGCCTCCATCAAGAAGGTAGGGGACCTGCAGGCATTTTTGGTCGACGAATCGTGCCTAGAGTTCGGGCCGGGTAATACCCACGTGGTACTAAGACCCCGGCCTGGCTATGTGCCCAAGGTTCCTACCGCTCCCTTCAGGGACCAGGTGGTGAACCTGAAAGCGCTGCCCCCAGAGGAGGCAGACCCAGCCCTAGCTTTGCTCTGTACCGTCCGCGCTTTGCGGATCTACGTGGATAGAACTCAAAGCTTCAGAGCCTCAGATCAGCTCTTTGTCTGTCACGGAGGCCAGCAGAAGGGAAAGGCTGTCTCCAAGCAGAGGATGGCCCACTGGATAGTGGATGCCATCACCTTGGCTTACCAAGCTCAAGGTGTGCCCTGTCCGCTCAGGGTGCGAGCACACTCTACTAGAAGTGTTGCATCCTCCTGGGCGCTGGCACGTGGCGCCTCGCTGTCAGACATCTGTAGCGCTGCGGGCTGGGCGACACCCAACACGTTCGCTAGATTCTATAGCCTACGTGTAGAGCCGGTCTCCTCCTGTGTTCTCACCTCAAACGGGTAGAAGCACCAGGAGGCCCCGGGTCTTGTCAGCTTACTGCGCTCCGGCGCTCTTATTCTCCAGAAGCAAACTCTGTGAGTCCTCCATCACCCTCGGTGCCGGACGTCGTGGAACGTCGAGCATCAGGCCCCTTGCCGCTGAATCCTTGAGAACCGGTAATGGCCTGGGGTTATATGAGTGACCCTGCGGGGATCCCATATATTCTTCCACGGTCGCTCCTACGGGAAGCCTGTGTCTTTTCCTTGGGAGAGCCTTCCGTCACCGGGACTGAGCCCCCTCCTCCCTTGCGGGCTATGGCTCAGCATTGTACTCCACATAACTCCTTCGGGGTACGATGTGGGCTCCGCAGCGTCCCCCTTCTAGGGCACGCTTTCCCAGTGTTATCCAATAATCACTGAGCAGGGTCATGCGGAACAGCAGTGATGGACTTCCTGGTGTGAGCCCCGTCTCATCAGGTAAGAGAGCTCAGGCGGCTCACACTGGGCACTGGAAGGGGCCAGAGGCCATGGCACTTTGGTAGGGATTCCTATTCGTCGGTACGCCAACGTGGCGTCTCCGTTCCCTCCTTCAGGGAACGTCTCGGTTATGTATGTAACCCTTCGTTCCCTGAAGGAGGGAACGGAGACGCCACGTCCCGTCGCCATGTCTACCTACTCGGCTCCTCAGCAAAAGGCTGATTTGATGCAATCACCTGTGTCTCATTTATACCCGCACGGCGTGGCATGAGCACCTGGTGCAATCATTGCATGCCAATGTGCATTGGCTCGTTTTAGTTACGCTCGAAGTAGATTGGCTCTCGCGAGCGAGATTCCTATTTGTCGGTACTCCGACATGGCGTCTCCGTTCCCTCCTTCAGGGAACGAGGGTTACATACGTAACCGAGATGTTCTTACAAATTGTAGTCTGTTACTAATTCCAAATTACATGACAAATTATAGTTTTTTAACATAATCCATTACATTACACATTTAAATTAAATAGAATTCCTGATATTTTAAATACTGTTGCCATGGCAACGTGTCAAAGTTGAATAATCTTTTTGGGTGTTTTTGAGACTCTTAGCATGCTTGAAATGGCATGAAACTCAACACACACATCAGTGATGCCTTCCAGTAGATATGACCAAAGTCTTAGAAACGGGCGTGGTGGAGGGGCTCAGTAGCGCCACCTTTTGACAAAAGTGGGGGGGTTAGTTTTATCTACAGTCACCAAACTCTGTATATATATTGTTCTCATCAAGCCGGACATCTTTCTAATTTACAGTCATTAGCTCTGACCAACAGGAAGTCAGATATTTTGGTTTGAATTTGGAATTTTGGATAAATCAGGCTCTGAGTTATTATAAACTATTCGTAGGAGATGCATGGAATCGACACCAAACTCAGTCAACATGAAACAAAGACACTGAAGATGCTATAGTGCGAACGATTATAGAATATCTCAAACGGTGCTGCTATGGCGAGGGATTAAATGAAGGACAAAAAAGGGAAACAGAAAATGTCTAATTTCTTGTAAAATCATAGTTTGATTTAAATTAAATTAAGATTGTATGTTCGGTAATTGAACCTGGGTGAATTTAAAATTGATGTACTATTTTTCAGATCAATATATTTATTTTATTTAATATATTATATCTGAATCTTATTTTGTCTGCCCTCCCTTCATTGTCCAATAGATGGCACTGTTGACTTAGTTTTGATGGGGAAAAAAACCCAGTTTCCCTCTCTGTCTCTGTCTCTTTCTCTCTGTGTGTGTGTGTGGAGGGAGGGGATGGGTGGCTGACAGCTAAAGCATGCCTCTCTGTCTATGCCTCTGGCTCTTTCTCTTTCTCTCTGTGTGTGTGTGTGTGTGTGTGTGTGTGTGTGTGTGTGTGTGTGTGTGTCCAGTAGATGGCACTGTTGTCTAAGTTATGAAGCAAAAAAAAAACTATTTTTGTCTACTTCTGGCTCTGTGTGTGTGTGTGTGTGTGTGTGTGGGGGATGGGTGGCTGACAGCTAAAGCATGCCTCTCTGTCTCTGCATTCTCTTTCTCTCTCTGTGTGTGTGTGTGTGTGTGTGTGTGTAAGGGGGATGGTTGCACCTGCAGTATTCTGAATGTCATTCTGAACTCGATTTGAAGAGCACTGCAATATAGTTTTATATGATTATTTTCATAATTATGTTAATAAAAATATAAAAAGACCTTTAGATAAATACTGGACTTAAGGACTTGAAAAAATGTAAGCTGCAAAAGATAACTTTGCACTCATTTCAAAGGGACCTATGACATCATCTGACATGAAATTCATCTAAATTGAATTGATCTCATAGATGTTGTGGTTTGTGGTCATAGCAGCACCGACTGCTGCAGTTAATGAGGTGGATTCAAATGACTTTGACAGTCATTTTGTTAAAACATTATTTTAGGTACAAAAAATAAATAAATAAACAACTTGCCTAATGTACTTTACGTAATGATGATTGATCTTAAGATATTTTAACGTATAATATGTGTTGTGTGTACCCATGTTTACACGTACGCAACAATAGAGTTTAGATGCATTTCATTTCATAGGCTATCACAAATAACTATCACTTTAGTGTGAAAAAAGTTTAAAAAAAAAAAAACTATACAAATACCTTGAATTAAATACTGGCCTTCTGGACTTACGAATTTTTGAGCTGCAAAAGATAACTTTGCAAATATTTGAAAGTGACCTATTATATTCTATGACAATATGACATCATGGGTGTGGCTTGTGGTCATAGTGGCACCAGCTGCTGCGGTAAATGTGGCATATTTAAAATATTTGTAAAAAAATACTCTCCTGTTTAAATGCATATTGCCTGTCGTGCACAGATGCCCTGAAGCCACCGGGGTGGCGGTGCCACCGGCTTGGGCCCGTCATCGCTGCTCGCAGCTTTAATTATTATTATTATTATTTTTCTTTCGCCTTTTTGGCATTTTTGGTCCATATATCAAACACACTTGCACGTACATTTATGAAACTCGGTACACATATAGAGCTCATCGGGCCAAACAACTTCCGCACTCATAGTCATAAGCTTCGTCAACAGGAAGTGAGCTATTGTGGGTTGTTCGGAAAAAGCAAGCTCTGGAATTTAATATACTCCTCCTAGGCAATTGACCTGATCAGCGCCAAACTCGGTCAGCATGAAGTCAAGGCATTGAGGATGCTAAATTGCGAGCAGATTTTTGATATCTCGAACGGTTTGGCCGTGGCGAGGAGACAAATTTATGGCGAGAAAAGGGAAACAGGAAGTGTGTTATAACTTCTGCATACATTGTCTGATTTAGATGAAACTTCAGCTGTGTGTTCGTTGTAAGAGGCCGATCACATGGATATAACTTTTGTGAGTCAAAGTTATAGCGCCACCAACTGGCAGCAGGAAGTGTGTCACTTTCAAAAATGCTTTGAAATCACCGTCTTATTTTCACCCGATTTACTGACAGCTAAAGCATGCCTCTCTGTCCCTGCATTCTGGCTCTTTCTGTGTGTGTGTGTGTGTGTGTGTGTGGAAGGGGGATGGGTGCACCTGCAGTATTCTGAATGTCATTCTGAACTCTGTTTGTAGAGAACTGCAATATAGTTTTATATAATTAGTGTAATAATTATGTTAATAAAAATATAAAGACCTTTAGATAAATACTGGACTTAAGGACCAAAAATGTGGGGTAAAACGCCCCCCAGAGGGTATAGTATCATAATTACTATAATAACATATTTCTGTCTATCAAATCCTTTGTTTTACACTTAATGCAGTATAACTAGGTGGTAAAATCAAAATATTTGAACAAAATAAAATAAATAATTAATATATAGGCCTATACATGTTGATACATTACTTGCCTTTTACTTTTAGAGATTAAAAACTAGTCTGTTAATTTTGCTGTTGATCTATGAAACAAACTGGTTGGTAAGTAAGGGGGCATTTTACCCCACCTTGGGGGTAAAATACCCACCGCTGGGGCAAAACACCCTCTTTGTACAAAAATATTTTCAGTCAAAATACTAATTAATTATGAAGGCTGAGCGATTTTAATATTTGGTGAATAACTCCTGACATAGTCACTCAAAACCGGGATGGCAATTATAGTCACATTTATGTTTTGTTTCACTGTGATGTCACATTTTCCTTAAGGGGGGCGTTTTCCCCCACTCTACCCTACACTTTACAATAAGGTTCTCAAAAAACATTAATACATGCCTCATTAATGGTAAGTTATGTTAATAAAAGTCTACACATGTTAGCAACACATTAGTTAATGATGTACACTATAGTGTACACTTTACAATAAGGTTCACACATTTTATTAATAAATGCTTTGTTAATGGTAAGTCATGTTAATAAAAATCTACAAATGTTAGTAACACATCAGGTAATGTTGAAATAGTGTACACTTTACAGTAAAGGTCACAAAATGTAAGTAATGATAGTAAAGTGCACAAAACATGAACAACCTATCCGTTGATGTTCAGATGGTTTCCACTGTAGAATTATGTTTACCAACAGCCATGGCTTATTAAATAATGTTGATAAGGTACACAACAGCATTTTTACCTTTAGAGTGAGATGGTGAGTTAGAAATGTTCATCCTTAGTGTGTGTCAACTGCTATGTAATCTAAATGTAAATATGTACAGTAAGATAACCTTACACAACCAGTAAAGCTACAGGCACTGTTCATGGTTAGCTCATGTTAACTAATGCATTAACTAATTGCGCTGTTAACGTGAATAGATGCATTTATATATGTGTGAGTTAAGATTAATGTTGAACAGAGGTGTTGTTCAAGGTTAGTTTATGTTAACTAATGCATTAACTAATGTTAACTAATTGCGCTGTTAATGTGAATAGATGCATTAATATATGTGTGTTAACATTAACAAAGATGAACTAATGCTGAACAGAGGTGTTGTTCATGATTAGTTAATGTTAAATGACGCATTAACTAATGTTAACTAATACAACCTTATTGTAAAGTGTTACCACTTTTTCTTAGGGTGTGCCTTCAGCCCCATTGTACCCTATGATGCAACTCATTTAGAATATTTATAGTATATTGCCTTTGTTAATTGTGCATACTATTGACATGGTCTTAATAAAATATCTTAATTATGATGTATGTTCCCTTTCAGTCGGTCACGTTTGACGTATGTCGGACGTCACGACGAATTGGGATCACTTCAGGGAGCCCCTATCAGCTTTGAGATATAGAGAACAGGCCAATGAGAATTGGCGTGCGAGATTTGCATCTCGCGCTCCGCCCCGCGTCGTGGGTATAAAGCGGAAGTGAAATGCAACGCACGTTTGTCATTCACTTCAGAGCCGAACGGCGTAGATGAAGAGCTTGTCGACAAAACACAGCAAGAGAGAGAGAGAGAACGAGAGACCAGAGAGAAAGAGAGAGAGAGGAAGACGCAGTGTTGGCGAGACGGCACAATCAGCGCTCACTGCTGCATAAAAGGGAAACTGCTGTTCTCACAGCAACCCAGAGAGAAAATTGATGCGTGAGGGCGGTTCCTTGTGAGTGAACACACAGGCTGCACTTTTCCCCTGTGTGTTGCCGCGGTCTTCCCCTGGGTGCTTCAGCACAAAAGAGCGTTTTCCTCACAAAAAGAGCTACATGAGTGTGACACTGCGTCTTTTTCAAGATGTGCGTCCAGCGGTGTCCTTCGGAGCCCCAGCGGATGAACAGATATCAATCGCTGCATTGGAGGGGGAGTTCCAGTCCTCGGAGGATGAAGATTCGGCTGCACTGCCTCCCTCTGGGAGAGTGGCAGCGGCTGAGTCGGACCCCGAGTTGACGGCTATGCTTTCCTAGGTAGCCCCGGCCCCACCGCCGGCCGCAGCACCTCCGCCTGCTCATCACCGACGACATCCGCCCGCCCCCGCTCCAGCCCCCGCTCCCGCCCCAGCCTAGCAGCATCCTCCACCCGGGCATCAGCGTGGAGTCGGCTGTCGGAAGGACGTCCAGCCCACTCAGGCCGCTGCCAAGCCAGGTGGCAAGCGCCGTCGCAAGAGACCCTGAGATGGGCCACCCAGAGATGGAGGAGACTGCTCCTCTGTGTCGAAGGAGAATGCCTGTGCCTGTGCCTGTGCCAAGCCTGTGCTCCAGGCGGAGATCACAGTCCTACTGGCGAAGGACGCGATAGACCGGTCCCTCCAGCTGATATGAAGGCCGGCTTCTACAGCCCTACTTCATTGTGCCCATCTTGGATCTGCGACTTCTGAACCGGTCCCTTCACAGGCTATCGTTCAGGATGTTAACGCAGAAACACATCTTCGGGTGCGTCCGTCCCCAAGATTGGTTTGCAGCGATCGACCTGAAGGACGCATACTTTCATGTCTTGATTCTCCCTCGACACAGACCGTTCCTACACTTTGCATTCGACGGACGAGCATATCAGTACAAAGTCCTACCCTTCGGGCTGGCCCTGTCGCCCCGTGTCTTCACGAAAGTCGCGAAGGTGGCCATTGCTCCCATGAGGGAGCGTGGTGTTCGTATTCTCAACTACCTCAATGATTGGCTGATCCTTGCCCAGTCGCGAGAACACGGGACATGGTGCTCCGTCACCTTCGCCAGTTGGGGCTTCAGGTCAACTGGGAGAAGAGCAAACTCTGCCCCACGCAGAGGATCTCTTTTCTCGGGATGGAGATAGACTCGGTCACCTGGACAGCGCGCCTCACTGAGGAGCGCGTCCAAACAGTGTTGAACTGCATGAATTTGTTAAAACGCAGGCTAGCGGTACCACTGAAACATTTTCAGAGGCTCCTGGGGCATATGTCATCCGCAGCCGCAGTAACGGCGCTGGGATTGCTTCATATGACACCGCTTCAACGCTGGCTCCACGACCGAGTCCCAAGAGGGCGTGGCGCAGCGAAACTCTCCGTGTCCAAGTGACGCCGAGATGCCGCCAAGCCTTCAGCCCGTGGTCGGACCCTTCATTTCTACGGGCAGGAGTGCCTCTAGAACAAGTGTCCAGGCATGCTGTTGTCTCCACGGATGCCTCATCCACCGGCTGGGGTGCCACGTACAAGCAGTATCGGGTCTGTGGACGGGGCCCCAACTGCAATGGCATATCAATTGCCTGGAGTTGTTAGCAGTTCGTCTTGCAATCAGCCGCTTCAAAAATCCGCTCAGAGGCAGGCACGTTCTGGTCCGTACGGACAGCACTGCGGCCGTTGCGTACATCAACAAACAGGTCTACGCTCCCGTCGCATGTCACAACTCGCCCGCCATCTCCTCCTATGGAGTCAGAAGCATCTGAGGTCGTTTCGTGCCATTCATATTCCGGGCCTGCTCAATCGTGCGGCCGATGAGCTCGCATGACAGCCAGTGCTCCCGGGAGAGTGGAGACTCCATCCCCAGGTGGTCCAGCTGATCTGGAGTCGCTTTGGGGCCGCACAGGTAGACCTGTTTGCTGCCCCAGACTCCACCCACTGCCAGTTGTTCTATTCCCTGACCGAAGGGACCCTCGGCTCGGATGCGCTGGCACACAGCTGGCCCCGGGGCCTACGTAAGTATGCGTTCCCCCCAGTGAGCCTTCTTGCACAAACACTGTGCAAGGTCAGGGAGGACGAGGAGCAGGTCCTGTTGGTCGCTCCGTACTGGCCCAACAGGACTTGGTTCCCAGAAATTGTGCTCCTCGCGACAGCACCTCCTTGGCCCATTCCTCTGAGGAAGGACCTCCTGACTCAGAGACGGGGCACCCTCTGGCACCCGCGTCCGGACCTCTGGAAACTTCATGTCTGGTCCCTGGACGGGACGCGGAGGTTCTAGGCGGTCTACCACAAGCTGTGGTAGACACCATTACTTCCGCTAGAGCGCACTCTACAAGGAACCTCTATGCGTTGAAGTGGAACCTGTTCGTCGAATGGTGCTCTTCTCGCCGAGAAGACCCCCGAAGGTGTTCGGTCAGTTCTGTGCTTTCCTTCCTACAAGACGGGTTGGAGCGAAGGCTGTCTCCCTCCACCCTCAAAGTTTATGTGGCCGCTATCGCCGCCAATCATGACCTTGTAGACGGAAAGTCCTTAGGGAAGCACGATCTGATCGTCAGGTTCCTGACCCCCTCAGGAACCTGGGTCTCCTGCGAGGAGACTGAATCCGCCTCGCCCTCCCTCTATACCCTCTTGGGACCTGTCTCTGGTGCTGACCGCACTGCAGAGGCCTCCCTTTGAGCCTTTGCAGTCAGCTGAGTTAAAAATTCTGTCTCTGAAGACAGTACTCCTGACTGCATTGGCCTCCAATGGCCAGAGGGTAGGGGAGCTGCAGGCATTTTCGACGAATCGTGCCTGGAATTCGGGCCTGGTAACTCTCACGTAATCCTGAGACCCCGGCCTGGATATGTGCCCAAGGTTCCCACCACTCCCTTCCAGAGTGGTGAAGAGTACCAGGTGTAACGTCCTATATACAATAACGTCCTTCTCAAATCAGAATCCGTGGGTGGACAATTCAATCCGCGCTGCAGTGAACACACGTACTGCCGCTTACAACGCCGGTCTCCTATCGGGGAACATGACTGAATACAGATCGTCCTGCTATGCTCTGCGGCGTGCAGTTAAAGCCGCAAAGCTCCGTTATAAGGATTGAGTGGAGTCTCATTTCCAACTCAACGACTCACGGCGCATGTGGCAGGGTCTGAGGTCCATCTGCTCTTTTGGATCTAAATCCTCTGCAGAGGTGAGCGCTGATCCGTCGCTTGTGAATAAGTTAAACTCTTTCTACGCTCGCTTTGATTGTAATCGCGGCAGCGCGACTCCGCCAAGTGGCGCGTCAGAGGGAATTACTCAGAGCAGCAACAACCACGTGATCTCTGTCTCGGAGGATGAAGTTCGGAGGGCACTCAAGTGTGTGGATGTCAGGAAAGCTGCTGGGCCCGATGGTATTTCAGGCCGTGTTCTGCGGTCCTGTGTTGATCAGCTCGCTGGGTTGTTTACATCTATCTTTAATGAGTCCCTTGCTACATCTGTGGTCCCCACCTCCTTCAAAAAAATCCACCATCATCCCTGTCCCTAAGAACAGTAAACCCTCTTGCCTAAATGACTATCGTCCAGTGGCTCTCACGTCTATAGTCATGAAGGTCTTTGAGAGACTCATTAAAAACACCATTTGCTCCTTCATTCCTGACACTTTGGACCCTCTTCAGTTTGCCTGTCGTCCCAATAGATCGACTGAAGATGCCATCTCTCATGTCCTCCACTCCTCCCTCACTCACATCGACAGCAAAAGTGGGAACTACGTAAGGCTGCTATTTATTGACTATAGCTCAGCCTTTAACACCATAGTTCCCATTAAGCTAACTGCCAAACTCCTGGATCTCGGCCTGAATCCTTCTCTCTGCCACTGGATTGAGGACTTCCTCACTGGCAGGCCTCAGGTGGTGAGAGTAGGCCAGTTCACCTCCTCCTCCATCACCCTGAGTATGGGAGCTCCACAGGGCTGTGTCCTGAGTCCCCTGCTCTACTCTCTCTACATGCATGACTGTTTGTCCACACACAGCTCCACCTCTATCATCAAATTTGCTGATGATACTGTTGTCCTGGGCCTCATTTCCAACAACAATGAGACGGCATACTTGGACGAGGTGGAGCATCTAACATCATGGTGCCAGGACAACTGTCTCTCTCTGAATGTTGGCAAGACCAAAGAAATGATTGTGGACTTCAGGAAGAGACAGCAACGGACATACTCCCCCCTCATGATCAGCGGGTCACCAGTAGAGAGAGTGAGCAGCTTCAAGTACCTGGGTGTAAACATCTCCGAGGACCTGACCTGGACTGCTCACATTCAGACACAGGTGAAAAAAGCCAGGCAAAGACTGTACCACCTGCGCCAGCTGAGGAAATTCAGGGTTTCACCAGCTATCCTGAAAGCTTTCTATTTAGGGGCGATAGAAAGTGTATTAACTGGTATGGGAAAAACACCAGTCATGACTGCAAAGCCCTGCAAAGAGTCGTGCGCTTATCCGAGCGCATCTCAGGGTCAGCTCTCCCGTCTCTGCAGGACGTCTACACCAAACGCTGCAAAGGTAGAGCTACTAAGATCATCAAGGACTCTAATCACCCTGCAACATTTCACGCTGCTGCCATCTGGTAAGCACTTCCGAAGCCTGATGGCCTGGGGGAAGAAGCTCCTCCTGACTCTCTCAGTTTTGGCCATCAGACTCCTGAACTCAGTCACTTAACATCACGTGACCATCAACATACCGACATACTGACATTGCACTGCACTTTCTGCTCTCGTTGTTACTGTGTAACAACCTGTTATAAACCTGTTTGCACATTATACTCTTTGTACATTTGTTAACCAAATCAAATCAAATCAAATCACCTTTATTTATATAGCGCTTTTAACAAGTCCAATTGTTTCAAAGCAGCTTCACATTGTTAACAGGAAAATAATGCAACAGAATTTGTACAGCCGTTCTGGTGAAACGGTGATGTTATCCAGCTAATTTCAAGTATCATATAGTGTCAATGCGGGCAGATCGTTAATATAGATGAAATGTAGGTGTCCCCAACTGAGCAAGCCAAAAGCCAGAGGCAACGGTGGCAAGGAACCAAAACTCCTTCAGGGTCAGAATGGAGAAAAAAACCTTGGGAGAAACCAGGCTCAGTCGGGGTACCAGTTCTCCTCTGGCCGACGAACAAACAGTGTATGATTATAATTCTGGCAACATAGCAGGTCTTAATTCATATTAGGCAAATAGATATTTGTAAGATTATTCGAAAGATTGGAGTCGTCACGCCGGAGACGGGTTTAATGAGGATGTCGTGTCGATGCAGCATTTACGGGGGGAGTTTATTTGACACGCTCTCTGCAGACATTTCAGGGATGCGTTGGTCATGTCCAGGCGCTGGTCCACCATCTGATCTGGATACGGCCCGGATCCGGCTGACTGCAGTAAACCTCGGGATAAACAGAGAGACTAACATTAGCATAGATGCCATTCTTCTTATGATGTAACGAGTACATCAGGTGTTATGGGAAGTGTTCCCTGTTCTGGCTGACCTAGTTAATGCAGCCTAACAATCATTTACTGATTTGAATAATAGAAATTGATAATGTTTTATGTGTAAGCCATAGTAAAGAGATGCGTTTTTAGTCTAGATTTAAACTGACAGAGTGTGTCTGCTTCCCAAACAATACTAGGAAGACTGTTCCAGAGTTTAGGCGCTAAATAGGAAAAGGATCGACCACCTGCAGTTGATTTTCATATTCTAGGTATTATCAACTGGCCAGAGTTTTGAGACCGCAATAGACGTGATGGAGTATAATGCGTTAAGAGTTCGCTCAAGTACTGGGGAGCTAAACCATTTAGTGCTTTGTAAATAATAAGCAAGATTTTAAAATTTATACAATGTTTAATACGGGAGCCAGTGCAGTGTTGACAGAACCGGGCTAATATGGTCATACTTCCTTGTTCTAGTAAGAGCTCGAGCTGCTGCGTTTTGGACCAGCTGGAGTTTGTTTATTAAGCGAGCAGGGCAACCACCCAGTAAAGCATTACAGTAATCTACCCTTGAGGTCATGAACGCATGAATTAACTGCTCAGCATTTTGCATCGAAAGGATGTGCCGTAATTTAGATATATTTTTAAGATGGTAGAATGCAGTTTTACAGATGTTAGAAACGTGGCTTTCAAATGAAAGATTGGTATCAAAGAGCACACCGAGGTTCCTAACTGACGACGAGGACTTGACAGAGCAGCCATCGAGTGTTAGACAGTATTCTAGGTTACTACTTGCAGAGTTTTTTTGTCCAATAATTAAAAATTCAGTTTTTTTCTGAATTAAGTTGCAGGAAATTACTAGACATCCAATGTTTTATATCAGCTATGCATTCCGTTAATCTTGTGAATTGGTAAGTTTCGTCAGGGCGTGAAGAAATATAGAGCTGAGTATCGTCAGCATAACAGTGAAAACTAATGCCATGCTTCCTAATGATATCTCCCAGTGGTAGCATGTACAGGGTGAAGAGCAACGGTCCTAGCACCGAGCCTTGCGGTATTCCATACTGAACTTGTGATCGGTGTGACATCTCTTCATTTACTGCTACAAACTGATAACGGTCAGATAAGTATGATTTAAGCCATGCCAATGCAGTTCCACTAATGCCAACATAATTTTCGAGTCTATTCAAAAGAATGTTGTGGTCGATAGTATCGAATGCAGCGCTAAGATCAAGTAACACTAATAGAGAGATGCAACCATGATCGGATGATAAGAGTAAATCATTTGTAACTCTGATGAGACCAGTCTCAGTACTATGATACGGTCTAAATCCTGACTGGAAATCCTCACAGATACCATTTCTTTCTAAAAAGGAACATAATTGTGATGACACTGCCTTTTCCAGTATTTTTGACAGGAAGGGTAGATTTGAGATCGGCCTATAATTTACTAATTCTGTAGGATCAAGTTGAGGTTTTTTAATAAGTGGTTTGATAATAGCCAACTTAAACATTTTCGGTACATATCCTAATAACAAAGATGAGTTAATGATATTAAGAAGAGGATCTATGACCTCTGGTAGCATCTCTTTTAATAGCCTAGTCGGTATAGGGTCGAGCATACATGTTGTTGATTTAGATGATTTAACGAGTTCAGCCAATTCTTCCTCTCCTATAGCAGTGAATGAATGTAATTTTTTCTCAGTGACACAACAATGCTCTGTCTCATGTGACACTGTAGTAGACGGCTGCATGGTTATAATTTTCTTCCTAATATTATCGATCTTACACGTAAAGAAGTTCATAAAGTCATTACTGCTGCGCTGTTTACAACCATCAGAAGTAGAAGCTTTATTTTTGGTTAACTTAGCCACTGTATCAAATAAATACCTAGGGTTGTGTTTGTTTTCTTCTAAGAGAGTCGAGAAATAAGCAGATCTAGCAGTTTTTACGGCCTTTCTGTATGCGATCATGCTCTCTTTCCATGAATTACGAAAAACCTCTAATTTTGTTTTCTTCCAGCTGCGCTCCATTTCTCCCAACCATGTGCTCGTTGTATCACGGCGTTGGACTATTTTCTTTAATCTTCTTTAAGCGCCAGGGAGCAACTGTGTCTAAAGTGCTGGAAAAAAGAGAGTCAATAGTTTCTGTTGCAAAATCGAGTTCCTCTAGGCTATCTGGGATGCTGAGGAGATGAAACTGATGAGGAAGATTATTTAAAAAGCAATTTTTAGTGGCGGTAGTGATAGTTCTGCCATATTTGAAGCGAGGGGACGGCTTTGCAGCCTTAGCTAAAGTATACATGATACTAGGTAATGATCTGAGATGTCGTCGCTCTGCTGCAGAATTTCAACGGTATCAACTTTTATTCCATGTGACAATATTAGGTCTAACGTATGATTAAGGCGATGAGTGGGTCCTGACACGTGTTGCCTTACTCCAATAGAGTTTAGAATGTCTCTAAATGCTAATCCCAATGCATCTTTTTCATTATCTACATGGATATTAAAATCACCAACAATTAGTACTTTATCTGCAGCCAGTACTAACTCGGATAGAAAGTCAGCAAATTCTTTGATAAAATCTATATTGTGCCCTGGTGGCCTGTATACAGTAGCCAACACAAATGTCAAACGGGATTTATCAATTACACTACATAATGCTACATAAAGCACCAAAACTTCAAAAGAATTACATTTTAAACTAGACTTCTGAATAATACTGAAGATATTATTATAAATTACAGCAACCCCTCCCACTTTACCTTTCAGACGCGGCTCGTGTTTATAACAATAATCTTGTGGGGTGGACTCATTTAAAGTAATGTAGTGGTCAGGTTTTAGCCAGGTTTCTGTCAAACACAGCACATCTAGATTATTATCTGTAATTATATCATTAACAATAAGTACTTTTGGGGAAAGGGATCGAATATTCAGCAACCCGAGCTTTATCATTTGATCATCTGTATTATATCTGTTGTTTATTTGTTTGACATCAATTAAGTTTTTACTGTTGAATGGTCTTGATGTTTTTTTGTATTTACTAATTCAGGGAACAGACACAGTCTCTATGTGATAATATCTAGGTGAAAGAGTCTCTATGTGTTGGGATTTATCTGACTTCTGTAACGGGAGACAGCTAGCAGACGGTCGGGTAAGCCAGTCCGTCTGCTTCCTGACCTGGGCCCCAGTTAGTCAAGGTTTAGCTTTAAGACTATATGCCAAATTACTAGAGAGAAGAGCAGCACCACTCCAAGAAGGATGGATGCCGTCCCTCTTCAACAGGTCAGGTCTGCCCCAAAAGCTTTTCCAATTGTCTATGTTATTTTGCAGACATATTTATACCACATATTTATAAGTCTACAGTTTACTTACTGCATAGTTTACTCCACTTATTTTATTCCACTTCTTTATTGTTATTTTTTACTTTTTTTCTACTTGACTTGATTATTTATAATTCTACATATATATATTTATAATTCTACATTATATATATATATATATAGATATATAGCCCTAGATTTTCTCTGTCCCGTCCGTGCCTTACGTGGACAGAACGCAAAGCTTCAGGACCTCAGAGCAGCTTTTTGTCTGTTACGGAGGCCAGCAGAAGGGAAAGGCTGTCTCCAAGCTGAGGATGACCCACGTATATAGTGGACGCCATCGTCTTGGCGTATAAAACCCAAGACGTGCCCTGCCCGCTCGGGTTAAGATCCCACTCCACCAGGGGTGTAGCTTCTTCCTGGGCGCTGGCTCGTAGCGCCTCGCTGGTAGATATTTGTAGAGCTGCGGGCTGGGCGACACCCAACACGTTTGCTAGGTTCTATAGCCTACGTGTAGAGCCGGTATCTTCCTGTGTGCTCACTTCCCATAGTCAGTAACACCGAAGTGCCTGTTCTAAGTGTTGGCTTGCTGCGCCACTCCCTTCCCCTGGAATGGATACGTGCGCTTATATGCTCCAGTCGAGTTCCCCAGCATGGCGAACCCTGTCGAGTCCTCGGCAGTCGGACGTGGCAGAGCATCCGACGTCAGGCCAAACACTCGTATGCATTGGTGGAACTTGTGTTAGGCTGGGTTCCATATGTTGTGACTCCCACGGCGGTCCCATATGTGTATTCTCCACGGTAAGTCTCCCTTCAGCAAGCCTGTGTCTTTCCCTCTGCCGTCTCAGTGTAGTGTTGACCCCCACCTAAAATTGTCCGGAGCCACCCCTAGGACTTCCGTATATATGTTGCACTGCCCACGGCCAGTCCATACGTGTATTCTCCACATGGTAACTCCCTCCGGGCATGATGTGGCTTCCACAGCGTTCCACAGCCTTTCCCTGCGTTATCCAATAGTCTGCTGAGTGGGTCTTGCGGAACAGCAGCTCTGACTCTCCCTGCATGAATTTCCCCGCCCAGAACAGCCGGGGTCTGAGGGGCTCTCTCAGGGCGCTGGAAGTGGTAGCAACTGTGGCGTGTTCCAAAGGGATCCCAATTCGTCGGTGACGTCCGACGTACGTCTCCGTTCCCTCCTTCAGGGAACGAGGGTTACCATACGTAACCGAGACGTTATAGATACTAGTATTACATTTTTATTAATACTGACAAACTAAATATTCTAAATATAGTATATATGCTAAATATTCTATATGATTTACCCACTGATATGCTGGAGCCTTGAATCCATATTTGCAAAGTTGAATGTGCTTTAGCCTCCCTTTTTGAGTCCATTGGTCTTCTTTTTTGTGAAGTCATTGTTTTTAGTCTACAAAGTGTGCTGATAACAGCAAGTAAAATAATTTGATAAGACAATTAATCATGTTCCAAGAACTTGAATATTTTGCACAAGTTGTTAGTACTATTAGAAGACCAGGAGCAAAACATTACCGACAGAAATACAAAACAAACTGGGTCATTCTTGGTATACAGTAACTTTTATTTATTTAATTATTTATTTACTCATATTTTCTCTAAAATGAGCCACATATTCATAATAAATGGCTTAAATTGTAGATTTAGGTCTTCTTTATCACTTAAACAGAGATAATAGACATTAAAAATACAATTTTGTATTTTACACACCTTTTTATTGATGTATGCATCAATTTCATCATGTCCTCAGTGCAAAGTAATCAACTTCCACAAGAAATATAAACCATGAAATGATAAAAACCTCAAAATTTTACATTATCTTATAGACTAGGCTAAACTACACTCTAATCATACATATAAATCATGTGAAACTATAGTTTTTTTTTTTCTTTTCAATTTTCTTCATTTACTGTGTCCCTGAAGTCATCCATTATGCATTTCTCGACTTCCAAAAAGACCACAATTCCATTGAGTAAAAAAGTAAAAAAAAACAAACAAACATCTGACATAGTTATAAAAGTTCTGTTTACCTGGGTCTGTAGAAGGTTATATATATATATATATATATATATATATATAAGTTATATATATATATATATATATATATATATAAGTTATATATATATATATATATATATATATATATATATATATATATATATATATATATATATATATATTTATATATATATATATAAAAATCAGTGGTGGGCCTCTCTGCTGGCCTAATCACTATTAGAAACTCTGACTTAAATTTTAATATATTTTTTTCCATTAATGGTTAAATTATTCCCAATAGTCTATTTTCTTAATTTCATAGCTTTTCTCTTGATTGCGCTGCTTCCAGTAGTGTTTGCTTATGTTAGAGCTTTTATCCAATCATATTTCAGGCATCATGTGTTGCCAGGGTCAAAGAAATCCCTTTCTGAGTATGAAGCCGAATAAGTTAAGATGCCATTCATAAGAGACTTCACATCACACACACACACAAAGAGAAATCCATTGAAGTTGATTAATTGTAGTACTGTATTAATGACAATGTTTCAAATATAGGATTTAGCAAGTACGGTCATGTCTGAGGGTGTTTTTATGTAGGTGCACGTACGTGTTCAGGAAAAAGTTTAGGAACCACTGTAATCCAGTAAAATTACACTGCAGTAATGATAATCACTATTGAGAATTAAGTTCAGTTTTTTTTTCTTATTTGCTGCAATATTTTTTGGGGACAATTTCCTTAATTCTCATGAAAATAATGGTCCTAAAATAGGCTTTTCTATTGATTTGGATATGATTTGGATATGCTGTAATGAGATAAACTCTTATAGGGGTTTGATAGTGAGCATCAGCTCTTTGCCCAGCGGAGGGACAATGTATTTTTCTTCTCTGAGTAAACGCAGTAACAGGTCCTTAGCATCCTCGGGCCACCGGTACAGACGAGTGCTCTGCAGCCACAGCGGAACATGACTCTGCAGAAAAAGTAACAGATTTTAAACTTCATAGTTTTTATGCATGTATGTACACAGATCAAGCATAACATTATGATCACCTTCCTAATATTGTGTTGGTCCCTCTTTTTCTGCCAAAACAGCCCTGACCCATCAAGCCATAGACTCCACTAGACCCCTGAAGGTGTGCTGTGTTATCTGACACCAAGATATTAGCAGCAGATCCTTTAAGGCTTGCCTTCTTCCAATAGTGCATCCTGGTTCCTTCCTTGGACCACTTTTAATAGCTACTGACTAGGGGTGGCACGGTTCACAAAACCCACGGTTCGGTTTGTATCACGGTTTTAGGGTCATGGTTTTCGGTTCTGTACGGTTCTTGTTGTTTTTTCTTTTAATCATTAACACTCCAGAAATTCACTTCAGCATATGTTATATAGCTTAAATATCCACAATTTAGGATACAGTATTAAAAAAAATTGTTATATCATGTAGAAGTTGTTTCCTAACTGTTGTCTCCTGCTTACACTGTCTACCGAGTCCAACACATTGGCGTAACATTTTTCATGTTAATCATGTCAATATTATCAGAACAATGCACTGTGGCTTTAATTCAGCGTGAGCAACCTTTTGCCCAAACTTCAAAGGCCTGTTTAAATTATTAAAACTAGAATCATATCTTAACTTTAATGTTACATTTATCATGTGAACTACTTATATACAACATGTTATATGCATGTGTGTTTGGGACAGAGGGGAACACGGTCGCATTTGCAGCAGATATATGCTGCCCATCATAAATCACACGAGACAGACAGGGGTCGGAGGAGAACACCGGAAAATGTGACAGAATGGACAATATTCGTCTGAAGAGATAATCACTGTTATTCACTTCACCTGATCGGTGTATGTATTTATTTACTTTCTAAACATGTATTGCATCTCATGCCCATATCACATACGTTTTATTTTTGGAGACTTACTTGGTTAGCTTTGGGAAACAGCACTGGTACCAATCTGAAGTTCAGACATCTCTGCAGAATGAATTCATTTTGGATCTGAAAAACAGGAAACAAATCAAAAACATGCAGAGCTAACCCAGAGGGGAAGAGAATTTATTACATACCAAAACTATAAAATATATAATACATTTATATTTACAAAAGTATAAAATATCTTACATATATTGTAAGAATATAAATTTGAATATACAAATATTATTTTGCACAAATAATGGTCTTAAAGGGTTAGTTTACCCAAAAATGAAAATTATCACATGATTTACTCACCCTCAAGTCATCCTAGGTGTACATAACATTCTTCTTTCAGACAAACACAATCAGAGTTATATTAAAATGTCAACTTACGGAAAAAGTGCCCGTGCCTCTCGCAGTTCAAAATGCTTATGCCACGTCTGACAACATTGCACACCAATTACGCTCGTCAGACGTACAATGTACAGGCACAGGCGCTACAGATTTTCCGTAAATTGAATATGGAAGGAAATTCACTGAAAGCTAGATAATTTACTTTATAAAGTTTTAAATATGGATATTTTTCTTAAACACATCGATTTGCTGCAGAAAGCCTTTATTAGGT
This sequence comes from Paracanthobrama guichenoti, assembly GCA_018749465.1. Classification (NCBI taxonomy): domain Eukaryota; kingdom Metazoa; phylum Chordata; class Actinopteri; order Cypriniformes; family Gobionidae; genus Paracanthobrama; species Paracanthobrama guichenoti. The sequence continues at coordinate 100,049 of JAGHMJ010003458.1, forward strand.
TAGTCTGAAAGAAGAATGTCATATACACCTAGGATAACTTGAGGATGAGTAAATCATGGGCTAATTTTATGGACTTCAAAAATGACCCAACAGTCACTGCCATTATAATGCTTGGAGGAGCCAGGACATTTTTAATATAACTCTGATTGTGTTCGTTTAAAAGAAGAATGTCATATACATCTAGGATGACTTGAGGGTGAGAAAATCATGGGCTAATTTTCATTTTAGGGTGAACTAACCCTTTAAACTGATAGTTCAGCCAAAAATAAAAATGCTCTCATCATTTATGTAACGACTGAGACAAATAAAGACACACGTATTTGTTTTACTTAACAAATAATATTTAAAACCCCTCACCAGCCGCAAAACAAGGTGCCAAGGTATATGTACAACCCCCAAAGTAGTAGAACCAGGCCTCTGGTTGCCACAGTTTTATGACTTAAAAGAATGCAGAGCTCAAACTCACTTTGAATCAGGTCATAGGAAAGACCCATAGACCTTAAAACAGACTTTCCTGCATTCATTTATAGATGAACTGATCTATAAATAAACATTCATCCCATTACATTGTGTGTATAATTATTTGCTGTCTTGTGTAATGTCTCTTGTATGGTATTTTGTTGTTTTTTGCATGTATTACGATAGAACGTCTCGGTTACGTATGTAACCCTTGTTCCCTGAAGGAGGGAACGGAGACGTACGTCGGAACTGACCGACGAATTGGGATCCGTTTTCAGACCAATCTACTTTGAGTGATTAAAAATGAATAATCGTGGGTATAAACACGGAAGTAGAAGTACCGCATATACAGCCTACACACACGGGTGCAGGCCTGGCATCAGACGGCCGCAACGTCTGACACCGAAGGGGTGATGGAGGATCTCACAGGGTTAGCCGTTTCCGGGGAACACAACTGGAGAGAATAGATGCATGTATCCGGCCCAGAGGGCGGGAGTGGCGTTGCAAGCCGACACCAGAACAGGCACTTAGCGCTACTGGCCACTAGGGGCGAGGATGCGGGAAGATACCGGCTCTACACGGAGGTTATAGAATTTAGCGAACGTGTTAGGTGTCGCCCAGCCCACAGCAGTACATATGTCTGTCAGCGAGGGGCCTTGAGCCAGCGCCCGGGAGGAGGCTACACTCTTTGCGGAGTACGCACGCAACCCGAACGGGCAAGGCACATCCTGGGGCTGGTAAGCCAAGACGATAGCATCCACTATCCAGTGGGCTAACCTCTGCTTGGAGACAGCCTTTCCCTTCTGCTGGCCTCCATAACAGACGAAGAGCTGCTCTGAGGTTCTAAAGCTTTGAGTCCAGTCGACGTAGGCACGAAGAGCACAGACAGGACACAACAAAGCCAGGGCTGGGTCTGCCTCCTCCGAAGGCAGTGCTTGCAGGTTCACCACCTGGTCCCGATAAAGGGAGTGATGGGAACCTTGGGCACGTATCCAGGACAACGTGAGAGTTGGCCGGCCCGAATTCTAGGCACGATTCGTTGACCGAAAGTGCGTGCAGATCCCCTACCCTCTTGATTGAGACCAATGCGGTCAGGAGCACTGTCTTCTAGGACAGGATGTTTAGCTGTACAGACTGCAATGGCTCAAAAGGAGGACCCTGAAGTGCTCTGAGCACCAGGGCTAAGTTCCAAGAGGGTACCGAGGTTGGACGAGGAGGATTCAGTCTCCTCGCCCCTCTAAGGAACCTGACGATTAAGTCGTGCTTCCCCAAGGACTTGCCTTTCACTGCATCGTGACGCGTCGCTATTGCCGCAACGTACACTTTGAGGGTGGAGGGAGACAGCCTTCGCTCCAGCCCATCTTGCAGGAAAGAAAGCACAACATTAATTGAACACCTTCGGGGGTCTTCCCGGTGGGAAGAGCACCACTCAACGAACAGGGCCATCCAGGGACCAGACATGGAGTTTCCAGAGGTCTGGACGTGGGTACCACAGAGTGCCCCGCCCCAGAGAAAGCAGGTCCTTCCTCAGGGGGATAGGCCAGGGAGGGGCTGTCGCGAGGAGTGTGAGTTCGGAGAACCAGGTCCGGTTGGGCCAATAGGGCGCAACTAGCAAGACCTGCTCCTCATCCTCCCTGACCTTGCACAGTGTCTGTGCAAGAAGGCTTACTCGGGGAAACGCATATTTGCCTAGGTCCCGGGGCCACCTGTGCGCTAGTGCATCCGTGCCGAGGGTGCCCCTGGTCTGTGTCTCAGGAGAATGGAGACATGAAAGTATGCGTCCTTCAGGTCGATCGCTGCAAACCAATCTCGGGGACGGATGCATTTGAAAATGCGTTTCTGCATCAACATTCTGAACGGGAGCTTGTGCAGGGCCCGATTCAGGACACGCAGGTCCAAGATTGGTCTTAACCCACCCCCTTTCTTGTGTACAATGAAGTAAGGGCTGTAGAACCCTGACTTCATAACGACTGGAGGAACCGGCTTGATCGTGTCCTTCGCCAGTAGGACTCCGATCTCTGACCGCAAGACATGGGCATCGCTGCTCCGCACTGTGGTGAAGAGGATGCCCCTGAACTTGGGAGGCCGGCGAGTGAACTGAAATCGCGTAGCTGAGTCTGATGGTACGGATGAGCCAGCGAGACGGCCTGGGGAGCTCTAGCCAGGCCCCCAGAGACCGAACAAGTGGGACCAACAGCACCACAGACGTACCCAGGGTGGGGCAGCGAGGTGGAATGCTCGGACCCGACTTGGGAGGCCCAGAGGCGGCCTGGAGTGTTGACTGAGTATTCCAGGGTGGGGTAGAGTGTGGGTGAGAAGGCCTGGTGGCGTCCTCGGTGCCCACACTGCTGCTCCCTGGCGAGGAAGAGAGGGGAGGAAAGGAGTGGCAAGGCCCGGGGGCGTCACACACTGCCAACCTGACCCTCTCGGGGCCCAGGGAAGGAGGAAACTGCTCTTTTGAGAATGTGGGTACCACTGGACTCCGGAGAGCCAGTGGCAGGACCAAAACCTAGTCTCCTCCCAGTCCTCCTCTGCGGACACCGCCTCCCCAAGAGCAGATCCCCTTCTCATTGGGCCACCCGTTTCAGGGCTGCTTGCAGACTTTTGCGGGCGCCTCCCTTGCGCCGGCCACCTGCTGCTTGGCTTTAGCAGGGGCAGAAGCAGACGCAGGGGGGACACCCTTGGCGACAAGCAGGCAGAGACATTGTGACTGACGACTGGGTGGAGGCAGCAGCTGGTTGTCGGGGCAGGATTTATTTATTTATTTATTTTTATGCCTCCGTCTGCTACTGGGCCACCAAGAACTGCTGGGCGAAGTTCTCGATGGCATCGCCGAAGAGGCAAGCTTCACAGACAGGGCTGTTAAGGAACCGAACTTTGTCGGGCTCAAGCATATCTGCCAGGTTTAGTCCCATGTGACGTCTCTGGACCACTAGCGTGGACATCGCCTGATCCAGGGAGCGTGCGGTGACTTTCGTCGCCCGAAGAGCGAGGTCCATCACCGCACGCAGTTCCTGCATGAGGGTACGAGGGTAGGGACTTCCCTCGTGCATGCAGGACAGAGGGTAGCGAGAGAGGGAAAACACTTATACAGATTATGGCCCTTTTGGTGTTCCATATTTCCCTCTCTCCGATGCAACAATTGACATCTGTCCTCTGCCAGAGCCCCAAATGAAACGCTAGGTATGGCATTCTTCTTCTGTGGACCAGAAAATAAAATGTTTTGAAAAATGTCTGCGTTTTTTTAAAGTCAAGTCACAAATGATCCCTTAAAGGAGTAGTTCACTTTAAAATGAAAATTACCCATTATTTACTCACCCTCAAGCCAACCTAGGTGCATATGACTTTCTTCTTTCTGATGAACACAATCATAGTTATATCAATAAATATCCTGATGCTTCCAAGCTTTATAATGGAAGTGTTGGGGTCCATTGAGTTTGAAGCTCAAAAAAGCACATCCATCTATAATAAACATACTCTTCACGGCTCCAGGGGGTTAATAAAAACCTTCTGAAGCTAATCGAAGGGGTTTTGTGAGAAAAATATCCATATTCAAAACTTAATAAAGTAAAATATCTAGCTTCTGCCAGGCCGCATTCCATATTCAAATTACGCAGAAAGTGTAATGCCTCTCACAGTTCAAAGCACTTACGCTACGTTCTAGTGATATGTCGTGCAGTTACACTTTTTCTGTAAGTTGAATATGGAAGGCAGTCTTGGCGGTAGCTAGAAATTTTACTTTATAAAGTTTTAAATATGGATATTTTTCTTCAAAAAGGATGGCTTGAGGGTGAGTAAATTGTTACATCAAAGGACGTATGACGTATGAATATATTTTTGTTTCTGTTACAAGGAGTGTTATTGGAGTTAGTTTTTCTCTCTTCAGCCCTATTCGGACAGTAATTGTTTCGCATGGGGTCGTAAGATATTTTCATCATTGTCAGTGATTTTATTGCTGTCCAAATCCAGAATGTCATTGTTTTCTCCCATCATCCGTGTAAAAATCCCTGGCCGAATTTTTGACAAACACCAAGGTGTGGTAATTTAACTGTTGTCCAAATACATATCTCTGAGTTTTCAAGAATATATCACTTCAAAATTCACTGTTTATATCCTTTTTGACCACTGCAGAGCACTGTACGGTATAGCACTTCGCTGTAATTTGGATGGATTTTAAAGATATAGACTTTACTGAAATGCTGGCAAGTATTTACAAAAGCAATACATTTCATTACCGCTCAAGATATAAAAAGAATAAAAGCATGTAAACTCAAATCAAATCAAATCACCTTTATTTATATAGCTCTTTTAACAAGTCCAATTGTTTCAAAGCAGCTTCACATAGTTAACAGGAAAATAATGCAACTATACAGGAAAATAATGAATTTGTACAGCCATTCTGGTGAAACGGTGATGTTATCCAGCTAATTTCAAGTACCATATAGTGTCAATGCAGGCAGATCGGTAATATAGATGAAATTTAGGTGTCCCCAACTGAGCAAGCCAAAAGCCAGAGGCAACGGTGGCAAGGAACCAAAACATTTGAAATGGGCTGTTATTACGGCAGAAATTATATATGTTAAAATAACCAAGCAGCATTATGTTTACCTCATGTAAACAAGAGGCTGTATTAGCTTATTTCTGCTCATTTCCATGGACAAACCCGATTTCAAAAAAGTTGGGACACTGTACAGATTGTGAATAAAAAAGGAATGCAATAATTTACAAATCTCATAAACTTTTATATTTTATTCACAATAGAATATAGATAACATATCAAATGTTGAAAGTGAGTTGAAAGTGAGAAATATTGGCTCATTTTGGATTTCATGAGAGCTACACATTCCAAAAAAGTTGGGACAGGTAGCAGTAAGAGGCCGGAAAAGTTATATGTACATATAAGGAACCGCTGGAGGACCAATTTGCAACTTAGGTCAATTGGCAACATGATTGGGTATAAAAAGAGCCTCTCAGAGTGGCAGTGTCTCTCAGAAGTCAAGATGGGCAGAGGATCACCAATTCCCCCAATGCTGCGGCAAAAAATAGTGGAGCAATATCAGAAAGGAGTTTCTCAGAGAAAAATTGCAAAGAGTTTGAAGTTATCATCATCTACAGTGCATAATATCCAATATTTTTCAGAGAATCTGGAACAATCTCTGTGCGTAAGGATCAAGGCCGGAAAACCATACCGGATGCCCGTGATTTTCGGGCCATTGGACGGCACTGCATTACATACAGGAATGTTTACATACAGGAATGTTACTGTAATGGAAATCACAACATGGGCTCAGGAATACTTCCAGAAAACATTGTTGGTGAACACAATCCACCGTGCCATTCGCCGTTGCCGGCTAAAACTCTATAGATCAAAAAAGAAGCCATATCTAAACCTGATCCAGATCTCATTTAAAATGGACTGTGGCAAAGTGAAAAACCGTTCTGTGATCAGATGAATCAAAATTTGAAGTTCTTTTTGGAAAACTGGGACGCCGTGTCATCCGGACTAAAGAGGACAAGGACAACCCAAGTTGTTATCAGCGCTCAGTTCAAAGCCTGCATCTCTGATGGTATGGGGTTGCATGAGTGCGTGTGGCATAGGCATCTTACACATCTGGAAAGGCACCATCAATGCTGAAAGGTATATCCAAGTTCTAGAAAAACATATGCTCCCATCCAGACGTCATTTCTTTCAGGGAAGACCTTGCATTTTCCAACATGACAATGCCAGACCACATACTGCATCAATTACAACATCATGGCTGTGTAGAAGAAGGATCCGGGTTCTGAAATGGCCAGCCTGCAGTCCAGATATTTCACCCATAGAAAACATTTGACGCATCATAAAGAGGAAGATGCGACAAAGACCTAAGACAGTTGAGCAACTAGAAGCCTGTATTAGACAAGAATGGGACAACATTCCTATTCCTAAACTTGAGCAACTTGTCTCCTCAGTCCCCAGACATTTGCAGACTGTTATAAAAAGAAGAGGGGATGCCACACAGTGGTAAACATGGCCTTGTCCCAACTTTTTTGAGATGTGTTGATGCCATGAAATTTAAAATCAACTTATTTTTCCATTAAAATTATACATTTTCTTAGTTTAAACATTTGATATGTCATCTATGTTGTATTCTGAATAAAATATTGAAATTTGAAACTTCCACATCATTGCATTCTGTTTTTATTCACAATTTGTACAGTGTCCCAACTTTTTTGGAATAGGGTTTATACGATACAATTACATCCTTACAAGACAGAAAACCATTTTAACTATAATGTACGTCTATATCTTCCTATTTTTAAACAGATTTAAATAATAATTAAAGCTACGAGCAGCGATGGCGGGCCCAAGCCGGTGGCACCGCCATCCCGGTGGCTTCGAGGAAACTGTGCACGACAGACAATATGCATTTAAACAGGAGAATATTTTTTGAAAAATATTTTAAATATGCCACATTTACTGCAGCAGCTGGTGCCACTATGACCACAAGCCACACCCATGATGTCATTGAAATATAGATTCATTTTATTGTCATAGGATATAATAGGTCACTTTCAAATATTTGCAAAGTTATCTTTTGCAGCTCAAAAATTGGCTATGACCACAAACCACAACATCTATGAGATCAATTCAATTTAGATGAATTTCATGTCAGATGATGTCATAGGTCCCTTTGAAATGAGTGCAAAGTTATCTTTTGCAGCTTACATTTTTTAAAGTCCTTAAGTCCAGTATTTATCTAAAGGTCTTTTTATATTTTTATTAACATAATTATGAAACTAATCATATAAAACTATATTGCAGTGCTCTTCAAATCAAGTTCAGAATGACATTCAGAATACTGCAGGTGCAACCGTCCCCCTTACACACACACACACACACACACACACACACACACACACACACACAGAAAGAGAATGCAGAGACAGAGAGGCATGGTTTAGCTGTCAGCCACCCATCCCCCCCTTCACACACACACACACACACACACACACAGAGCCAGAAGTAGAGAAAAATTTTTGTTTTTGCTTCATAACTTAGACAACAGTGCCATCTACTGGACACACACACACACACACACACACACACACACACAGAGAGAAAGAGCCAGAGGCATAGACAGAGAGGCATGCTTTATCTGTCAGCCACCCATCCCCCCCTCCACACACACACACACACACACACACACACACACACACACACACACACACACACAGAGAAAGAGACAGAGAGGGAAACAGGGTTTTTTTCCCCCCATCAAAACTAAGTCAACAGTGCCATCTATTGGACAATGAAGGGAGGGCAGACAAAATAAGATTCAGATATAATATATTAAATAAAATAAATATATTGATCTGAAAAATAGTACATTCAATTTAAATTCACCCAGGTTCAATTATCGAACATACAATCTTAATTTAATTTAAATCAAACAATAATTTTACAAGAAATTAGACATTTTCTGTTTCCCTTTTTTGTCCTTCATTTAATCCCTCGCCATAGCAGCACCGTTTGAGATATCCTATAATCGTTCGCACTATAGCATCTTCAGTGTCTTTGTTTCATGTTGACCGAGTTTGGTGTCGATTCCATGCATCTCCTACGAATAGTTTATAATAACTCAGAGCCTGATTTATCCAAAATTCCAAATTCAAACCAAAATATCTGACTTCCTGTTGGTCAGAGCTAATGACTGTAAATTAGAAAGATGTCCGGCAGATGAGAACAATATATACACAGAGTTTGGTGACTGTAGATAAAACTAACCCCCCCACTTTTGTCAAAAGGTGGCGCTACTGAGCCCCTCCACCACGCCCGTTTCTAAGACTTTGGCCATATCTACTGGAAGGCATCACTGATGTGTGTGTTGAGTTTCATGCCATTTCAAGCATGCTAAGAGTCTCAAAAACACCCTAAAAGATTATTCAACTTTGACACGTTGCCATGGCAACAGTATTTAAAATATCAGGAATCCATTCATATGTCTATATCTGCCATGTTTTGACATTATACTGATAAAGTTTGAAGTAAATCGGGTGAAAATAAGATGGTGATTCAAAGCATTTTTGAAAGTGACACACTATCTGCTGCCAGTTGGTGGCGCTATAACTTTGACTCACAAAAGTAATATCCATGTGATCGGCCTCTTACAACGAACACACAGCTGAAGTTTCATCCAAATCAGTCAATGTATGCAGAAGTTATAACACACTTCCTGTTTCCCATTTCTCGCCATAAATTCGTCTCCTGCCACGGCCAAACCGTTCGAGATATCAAAAATCCGTTCGCAATTTAGCATCCTCAATGCCTTGACTTCATGCTGACCGAGTTTGGTGCTGATTGGGTTATTCGCCTAGGAGGAGTATTTCAAATTCCAGAGCATGGTTTTTCCGAACAACCCACAATAGCTCACTTCCTGTTGGGCAAAGCTAATGACTATGAGCGCGGAAGTTGTTTGGCCCGATGAGCTCTATATGTGTACCGAGTTTCATAAATGTACGTGCAAGTGTGTTTGATATATGGACCAAGTTTTTCAAGGGGGCGCTGTTGAGCCCCCCTGCCACGCCCGGGTACAATTTTCAGCCCGAACCCTGTTGGCCGCGCGTTCCAATGCGTGTGCAAAGTTTCAAGAGTTTTCGAGCATGTTAAGGGCCCCAAAAAGGCGAAAGAAAAATAATAATAATTAAAGCTGCGAGCAGCGATGACGGGCCCAAGCCGGTGGCACCGCCACCCCGGTGGCTTCGGGGCGACTGTGCATGACAGGCAATATGCATTTAAACAGGAGAATATTTAAAAAAAAAATATTTTAAATATGCCACATTTACCGCAGCAGCTGGTGCCACTATGAGCACAAGCCACACCCATGATGTCATTGAAATATAGATTAATTTTAGTCATAGGATATAATAGGTCACTTTCAAATATGCGCAAAGTTATCTTTTGCAGTTCAAAAATTCATAAGTCCAGAAGGCCAGTATTTAATTCAATGTATTTGTATAGTTTTTTTTTTTTAAACTTTTTTTCACACTAAAGTGATAGTTCTTTGTGATAGCCTATGATATGAAACCCATCTAAACTCTACTGTTGTGTCCGTGTAAACATGGGTACGCACAACACATATTATACATTAAAATATCTTAAGATCAATCATCATTACGTAAAGTACATTAGGCAAGCTGTTTATTTATTTATTTTTTGTACCTAAAATAATGTTTTAACAAAATGACTGTCAAAGTCATTTGAATTCACCTCATTAACTGCAGCAGTCGGTGCTGCTATGACCACAAACCACAACATCTATGAGATCAATTCAATTTAGATGAATTTCATGTCAGATGATGTCATAGGTCCCTTTGAAATGAGTGCAAAGTTATCTTTTGCAGCTTACATTTTTTAAAGTCCTTAAGTCCAGTATTTATCTAAAGGTCTTTTTATATTTTTATTAACATAATTATGAAACTAATCATATAAAACTATATTGCAGTGCTCTTCAAATCGAGTTCAGAATGACATTCAGAATACTGCAGGTGCACCCATTCTCCTTACACACACACACACAGAGAAAGAGCCAAAGGCATAGACAGAGAGGCATGCTTTAGCTGTCAGCCACCCATCCCCCCCTGCACACACACACACACACACACACACAGAGAGAGAAAGAGCCAGAGACAGAGAGGGGAAACAGGGTTTTTTTTTCCCCATCAAAACTAAGTCAACAGTGCCATCTATTGGACATTGAAGGGAGGGCAGACAAAATAAGATTCAGATAAAATATATTAAATAAAACAAATATATTGATCTGAAAAATAGTACATTCATTTTAAATTCACCCAGGTTCAATTACCGAACATACAATCTTAATTTCATTTAAATCAAACAATGATTTTACAAGAAATTAGACATTTTCTGTTTCCCTTTTTTGTCCTTCATTTAATCCCTCGCCATAGCAGCATCGTTTGAGATATCCTATAATCGTTCGCACTATAGCATCTTCACTGTCTTTGTTTCATGTTGACCGAGTTTGGTGTCGACTCCATGCATCTCCTACGAATAGTTTATAATAACTCAGAGCCTGATTTATCCAAAATTTCAAATTCAAACCAAAATATCTCACTTCCTGTTGGTCAGAGCTAATGACTGTAAATTAGAAAGATGTCCGGCTCGATGAGAACAATATATATACAGAGTTTGGTGACTGTAGATAAAACTAACCCCCCCACTTTTGTCAAAAGGTGGCGCTACTGAGCCCCTCCACCACGCCCGTTTCTAAGACTTTGGTCATATCTACTGGAATTTACTGGAGTTTCAAGTCATTTCAAGCATGCTAAGAGTTTCAAAAACACCCTAAAAGATTATTCAACTTTGACACGTTGCCATGGCAACAGTATTTAAAATATCAGGAATCCATTCATATGTCTATATCTGCCATGTTTTGACATTATGCTGATAAAGTTTGAAGTAAATCGGGTGAAAATAAGACGGTGATTCAAAGCATTTTTGAAAGTGACACACTTCCTGCTGCCAGTTGGTGGCGCTATAACTTTGACTCACAAAAGTCATATCCATGTGATCGGCCTCTTACAACGAAAACACAGCTGAAGTTTCAGCCAAATCGGTCAATGTATGCAGAAGTTATAACACACTTCCTGTTTCCCATTTCTCGCCATAAATTCGTCTCCTGCCACGGCCAAACCGTTCGAGATATCAAAAATCCGTTCGCAATTTAGAATCCTCAATGCCTTGACTTCATGCTGACCGAGTTTGGTGCTGATCGGGTTAATCGCCTAGGAGGAGTATTTCAAATTCCACAGTATGCGTTTTAAAACGACCCATAATAGCTCACTTCCTGTTGGGCTGACGCATAACTTAGAGTGCGGATGTTGTTCGGCCCGATGAGTTCTATATGTGTACCGAGTTTCATACTAATACATGCAAGCGTTTTTGATTTATGGACAGTTTTATTTTTTTTTTTTTCAAGGGGGCGCTGTCGAGCCCCCCTGCCACGCCCAGGTACCAAACCTAGCCCAAACCCTGATGGCCGCGCATTCCGACGAGTGTGCAAAGTTTCAAGAGTTTTCGAGCATGTTAAGGGCCCCAAAAAGAGCAAAAAGTCGAAAGAAAAAAAAAATAAAAAATAAAAAAATAAAAAAATAATAATAATAATAATCCTTAGAAGAACAATAGGGCCTTCGCCCTTTCAGGGCTTGGGCCCTAATAATAATCCTTAGAAGAACAATAGGACCTTCGCCCTTTCAGGGCTTGGGCCCTAATAATAATAATCCTTAGAAGAACAATAGGGCCTTCGCCCTTTCAGGGCTTGGGCCCTAATAATAATAATAATCCTTAGAAGAACAATAGGGCCTTCGCCCTTTCAGGGCTTGGGCCCTAATTAGGATATTATTTTCCTATTATTAAATATACATTTATTCTTATACCAAGCATATGATATTTTATTTAGCCTACTGTTAAGGTTCATCAATTCATCGTCCCCTTTTCTCTGTATATTGTAAGGTTGTGTTGGAGGCGTGGTCACTGACGTGCTCATCACCTTCACCTGCTGCACTTATTAACCAGGCTTTACATACAGGTCTCTCACTGGCACTCATTGTCAGATCGTTTCAAGCTTTCCTGGTGTGTTTCGTCGGCTTGTTCACGCTTCCTCTGCGTGTTCTCCGTTTCCGGTTCCTGGAGTCTGCTGTTTTCTGTGTTTGCCCGCTGTGTCCCTGCTTCGCTACTCTGCCTGGCATTATCTGCCTGCACCTGCCGCTCATCATGTGTTTCGCCTGCCGCTCTGCTGGGATCTGCCTGACCTGTCTCTCTTGCCTTGTACTTGACTCTTGTCTTCAATGCACTGTCACAGTCATTATCTGAAATAAATGAGTATTTACTAATCGCTATTGGATCCTCCTGTCTCTCATTCGCAGCCGTAACACCTACAGCATACAATCATGTTATTGACCATGTGAGCAGCGTGTTCCCAGGTGTGCAGGATCACAAAACTCACTCCTCCACCGTGAATAAATCATCATCCGAATGCACAAGTTTTATCACTGAGGTGGCATGCAAATTTATTTTTATGGACTTCCACGTGAGAAACAATTACTTATCATCTCTATCTTTCTCTTTTCCTGTGTGTGCTAGGAGAGGCATGGTTTAGCGAGGTCTGTGACAGAAGAGAGAGTTGGGAGACAAGCGCGGCATAAGTGGGTCAAGTAAAAATGATTAACACCTGTGTCTTCTCCTGTAACACCTCCTGATTTCTCAATGACCCTTAATATTGCCATCTTTAGCTGACACAAACTCAAAATAGTGACTATTTCCATCTAGAAAACACACCTCTCTCTCCTCCCTCCATTGTTGTTTACAATACGTTTGTGTCGGCAGTGTCGCTGCGTGTATATTACACGTGACGTCATGTGAACTGTTCTCATGCTGAAAATGTGACTTGTCGCATAAGTGACTTCTCTCCCCGAGACGCAAGAAGAAAGCAAAAATATATAGGTTATTTTTACTAAAGAAAATGAAAACAATAGTAACGCACAGTGACTTGGATAAGTTACTTTAATCTGGTCACAGAGTAACGTGTTACCGGCATCATTGGGAACCACGTAGGAAGAAGCAGCAGAGCCAGGCAGAAGGTTTACAGTGATGAGCTCAGCCGGCTTCTCACTCTTCTGACTGCGAGCGGACCACCAACCCTCAGTTGGAGATCACGGGATGGTCATCAGTTATGTGCGGGTCAATGTATAAACAACCCGTACCCGACCAACGTTTTCAACTAACCTGCCCGCAACTCGGACCGCAAAAAAAAAAGAAGAAAATATTGTACCCGACCCGCATTTTTTAAAAGTAGTAAATGCTCATCGTAGCTTCATTGGGCCGCATCAGCCTCCCTGGCCTATAATATCCATTAATCCAGCCTGTGGACTGTTACTTCTCAGAAAATACATAAAACTGACATTACTGAGCTATATGCATTTAAAAGTAGCCTATTAAAATGGTACAATGGTATTGCTCAGTTCAACGTGTTGGGAAATCGGGCATTTTGTCCCGTGTCAGCATTTATTCAAAAGATAATAAAGCTCAACATTCAAAAGGTAAATAAGAATTTCCCACTTGTATTAGTAAGCTTAGGCTATTTCACCACGTGGATGCCCAATTGAAGTTCTCAGAAGCACAAAATACAGGCATAGAATATGTTAGTAAACATATGTTAATATGTTTATTAACGCATTTTAGACGAACAAAAACAGGTAGGCTAAGCCAAAGACCGAGGCTACAATATCCATAAATAAATGTTCACAAATACCCACGAAAGTAAAACTGAAACACACAGTAAACTTAACCTGGGCTTAAAAATAAGGCTAAAGGGTGCCACTTGTTGGTAAAAAAAAAAAAAGTATATTTGTGTATTTGCGGAGCTTCCACTCCCCAGTCTTCACCTTTTCTCTTGCCGCCTCCATCTCTACCTGCAGACTGAGCTCGTCATCTTCTCGCCAGTTATTCAGCCAATAAAATGTAGGCCTATGTATTTCGTAGAAAATTGTCTAGTACTATATAAACTACAAAGGATTAATTGGCATCTTTATTTCAAACGACCCGACCGACCGCGACCCGAATATCATTAAAAATATTTTTGGTTGACTCGCAACCGTGGGTGACTGCAGGCACCCTCTCATTTTGGATTAACCCGTGCATCACTGATGGTCATGTACAGTGGATCAGACAATGGGGATGATGCCATGTTATTGGCAACTTCTGAAGGGGAATACTGCTCCAGTTTCAGAAGAACCCTTTCACAGTCACCTGGATGATTTTTTTTTCCAGTCGGCTTTCATTAGAGGACCACCCCATGCACAATAACTGGCTCCCTTTATTCCCAAGCTTGTGCACATACTTCGGGATCCTCAGTGTTCACTTCACTGGATGGTGCTGAACACCGGGGGTTGTGAAAATATTCCCAACCTGTGTCCATCAGTCACGCTCGGCTGGAAGTCATGTGCTGCTCATCTGTCCAAACCTTGCCACCTCATCGCCAATTTAGTCAGAAAGGCTTATGCTGCAGCTGGACAGGGAGGATCAGTGCTACACCAACTATGCTGCATGTATACCAGGCCAGGCTCAAGAGTGCATGAATGAGATGGCCCGAACCCAGAAGTGTTTTGTGAGCTTTGGAGCTCATGAAGAATGCATGAAGGGGCCAGCTCAACTCCTCATTAGGCTGAAGGTAAAGCATTTCTATCTGAAGTACAGAGCAACTGTGTTCTCATTCATACGGTAGAGCTGCACAATTAATCGCTAAAAAATACCAATCTCAAATTCAAACACCACATAATCTTATTCCTGTATTCCTGTGTCTATAGACTGTGTCTATCAAAAACTTCTCGAGAGGGGTCTAATCCTCTCAGATGATCCGGCAGCTGACGAGGATGAGCTGCTGCGGGAGGAGGTTGATCTTTCCTCCAGCCCAGCAGCGAGTGCTCTTATGGATGAGCAGGAGATGGCTGTTGAGGGTGGTGAAAGCCAGGTGAATTCTGAATCCTCTCAGCCACCTGCCCTGTGTATAGGGAGCTAGTAGAGATAATGTAACGCGCTGCAGACAGACTACAGCTGCCATGGTGGGGAGAGATCAATCACGGCCGGCTTGACAATCGATTTCTCTACGGCCATAATCCTCCAGCTCAAGTGAGCTTTCCATTTCTTCCCGATCTGCACACTGTGGTTGAAAGGGCATGGAAGAGCCCATATTCGGCCTGTATTCACAGACATCAGTGGGCTAACTTTGCTGATGTCGAGGGTATAGGGGAGCATGGGTATGTGTCAAACTATCTCGCATCTGGGCAGGCATCGACACTCAAAACAACCATGGCGGTGTTGCAAGCGTACCAGGTAAATCTGCTGAAGGATCTCGATCAGGGGGTGGGTTTGTCCCCGATGTGGTGGTTGAACTGCGGTGCACCACAGATCTAGCTCTCCAGGCCACCAAACAGATGGCTGCCGCAGAGACATCTGTGGTTGAACTTGGCTTATATCAGGGAGAAAGAAAAGGGTTTTCTCCTCGATTCACCAGTTTCGCCTCTCCAAACTTTTCGGCACTGCTGAGGGCCGGGTCCACGCCCAGGCAGGCGGGAGGACCTGGCCCGTCATGGTCCGAGGACTGGAGACAGGGCCAGAGAGCCAGCGTCGCCTCTCGTGCGCTCCCTCCATGTAAGATACAAAAGAGGCAGGACTCCCGGAAGAAGGATTTGAGGGAGGTGATCCATCACAAACACAGTCCGTGTCGGTGATGGGTCTCCTCACCGAGGGTGAACTAAACCCTCGCCTTTCTTCTTCATTTGTTATTCCCCCGGTGCTTCTTACATCAGGCCTGGGGCTGGGCCCATGATGAGTGGAAACAATAATCTGATGGCTTGATAACCACCTTGGCTTGACTAGTGAAAGCGCCCCTTTCAGGCTGGTAAGGGATAGATCTCATGTTTATAAAATTGAGTTAGTGAGTTTTCACTCTGCAGGCCACAGGTTGAGCTGGGTAGGTCTCCTTTTTCATTTATATGGAAATAATACTGCAGACCTATATAGAATTAGGGGAATTTTGTGTATAAAAAAAAATAAAATAAAAAATAAATAAAAAAAGGAGAGAAAGGAATATTAGGGTCCTGAAGTTCCCCTGCTAGGTGGCTAGAATGATAGAAGCACAGTACTATGAAATACACTCACCTAAAGGATTATTAGGAACACCTGTTCAATTTCTAATTAATGCAATTATCTAATCAACCAATCACATGGCAGTTGCTTCAATGCATTTAGGGGTGTGGTCCTGGTCAAGACAATCTCCTGAACTCCAAACTGAATGTCAGAATGGGAAAGAAAGGTGATTTAAGCAATTTTGAGCGTGGCATGGCATAGTGCCAGACGGGCCGGTCTGAGTATTTCACAATCTGCTCAGTTACTGGGATTTTCACACACAACCATTTCTAGGGTTTACAAAGAATGGTGTGAAAAGGGAAAAACATCCAGTATGCGGCAGTCCTATGGGCGAAAATACCTTGTTGATGCTAGAGGTCAGAGGAGAATGGGCCGACTGATTCAAGCTGATAGAAGAGCAACTTTGACTGAAATAACCACTCGTTACAACCAAGGTATGCAGCAAAGCATTTGTGAAGCCACAACACGCACAACCTTGAGGCGGATGGGCTACAACAGCAGAAGACCCCACCGGGTACCACTCATCTCCACTACAAATAAAACTCTTGAAATAGGAAAAAGAGGCTACAATTTGCACAAGCTCACCAAAATTGGACAGTGGAAGACTGGAAAAATGTTGCCTGGTCTGATGAGTCTCGATTTCTGTTGAGACATTCAGATGGTAGAGTCAGAATTTGGCGTAAACAGAATGAGAACATGGATCCATCATGCCTTGTTACCACTGTGCAGGCTGGTGGTGGTGGTGTAATGGTGTGGGGGATGTTTTCTTGGCACACTTTAGGCCCCTTAGTGCCAGTTGGGCATCGTTTAAATGCCACAGCCTACCTGAGCATTGTTTCTGACCATGTCCATCCCTTTATGACCACCATGTACCCATTCTCTGATGGCTACTTCCAGCAGGATAATGCACCATGTCACAAAGCTCGAATCATTTCAAATTGGTTTCTTGAACATGACAATGAGTTCACTGTACTAAAATGGCCCCCACAGTCACCAGATCTCAACCCAACAGAGCATCTTTGGGATGTGGTGGAACGGGAGCTTCGTGCCCTGGATGTGCATCCCACAAATCTCCATCAACTGCAAGATGCTATCCTATCAATATGGGCCAACATTTCTAAAGAATGCTTTCAGCACCTTGTTGAATCAATGCCACGTAGAATTAAGGCAGTTCTGAAGGCAAAAGGGGGTCAAACAGTATTAGTATGGTGTTCCTAATAATCCTTTAGGTGAGTGTACAACTGTAGAAAAATGCAGATTTACCCCCCGGAACGCGATTTTTACCAGGAGACCCCACCGAAACACAATTGGGCGAGTTTTGTTGTGAAAACCTGGCAACCCTGATTCACAAGCAGGACGGAGGAGAAGCATTTTCTGGAAGAAAAGTTAATCAGGCAAGTTGGAGCTGCTTCATTTGCATCACTGTAAATATCCTGTGAAACAATCTGTTTTGTTTAAAGCACTATATAAATAATAGAGACTTGACTTAAAGGGGACCTATTATGCCCATCTTTACAAGATTTAATTTAAGTCTTAGGTGTCTCCAGAATGTTTCTGTGAAGTTTCAGCTTAAAATACCTCACAGATAATTTATAAATCCATGTTTTAAACTCATTTCAGACTACAGTCAAGAACAGGCATGTGCCTTTAAATGCAAATGAGCTGCTGTGTGCTGCACCCATCTGCTTGGTTTTGATTATCACTCTCATTGATAATGGATCGTTTTCTGAGCACAAGCACACAGTCAACTGTCAGACGTCAAGTCTCGCGAGCAACTTCTCTTACACATTTTTTGCTACGTTTAAACTGTCAAATACACACAAGGTTCTTGTTTGTGAAAAAATAGTGGTGCCGTGGGTGGAAATGTGCAGAGGGGCGGTAATATAAGATCCTCTTCCTACGTCAGAAGGGGAGAGAATTCTGAACAGTAAATTTTTCCACGTGCTTGCATAGAAAGGCTTACCAAAACAAAGTTACTGGGTTGTCCTTTTTCACGTTGTCTGTGTTGGTAGATGCACTGGGGACTTGATTATAGAACTTAAGATCTACTTTCAGATCTAATTGTACATGCCTTTATGTAAAATTTCTGGAATCTCTTAAATATATATTTAACTACTATATATCTACTATTAGATATACTAAAAATACACTAAATCAGGACTTTTTCACAGCACTATACACACAAGCACCTATGTTCAATAGTTTGACATTAATGTGCAGAAAAGGACATTTTTCAGGAATACTTTTTATTGTCTGATTTGCTATTTTCAGGAAAATGCACTGATAACAACTAAACAAAAAGAAGACCAAAAATCTAATTCAACAGAAGATAATGGCTGCGGTGAAACAAAGCTGCACTCAAATAATGGTGAGCAGTAAGCTACTTTATTTATTTTATCTTTTATAAACTATTATCTTTATAGTTTATAACACATAATAACTGATATTGTACTTCAGGAACCAAGACCTGTGGGAATGCTGGAGGAATCAAGTGTATGAAGCCATGTCTTCTCAGCCATGTAAGAATTCAGACATGAAGAGATTGAGGATTTCATTTGAAATGAAATCAAAGAGCTAAAAGAAGATTTACAATATTAGCTGTGATTCAGGATAAAAACAGAAAGAGAGCTGAGGGAGTGGAAAGGTAATGAAATATAGCTATACCACAGCAATTATTCTTAAGTTTAACAGCTGGGTGTGTATTGCACAATTTTAATGCACTTCACAGAGGGTGGTTCTTTACCTCCACCTTGTTCATCAAAATCATGTAATGCACACCTGGCCATAGATTAGCCCTTACTTATGTGAAGGGTTATAGGTTATTCCATATACTGTATTCCAATAATAATTCATTTTTATTTAATTTGAATTTATTAAAATAATAAAAAAGAAAAAAAAAGACAGAGGATAAAGAGGGCCAGTATTTGTGGAGGGTGCTGTACAGTATTTAAACATGATAGTGTTTCTCTGCTTTTTTTCCAGAAATGCATGTTATTGTGCAAGGTACATAGACTGTCAATGGAGTGACAAAAAGCTTTAATTTTTCATCAAAAATATCTTAATTTGTGTTCCGAAGATGAATGAAGGTCTTACGGGTTTGGAACGACATGAGGGTGAGTGACAGAATTCTAATTTTTGGCTGAACTAACATTTTAATTTCTTTTACCTGGAGTGTTCAAAGCCATTATTACTGCTGACCAATATGCCATAAGAAATTAACTGGAAATAGTATGAATACTTTCCACAAACACTTTGTGACACCACAATTCAAGATTCATTTTAAGCATACTATACACTCACCTAAAGGATTATTAGGAACACCTGTTCAATTTCTCATTAATGCAATTATCTAATCAACCAATCACATGGCAGTTGCTTCAATGCATGTAGGGGTGTGGTCCTGGTCAAGACAATCTCCTGAACTCCAAACTGAATGTCAGAATGGGAAAGAAAGATGATTTAAGCAATTTTGAGCGTGGCATGGTTGTTGGTGCCAGACGGGCCGGTCTGAGTATTTCACAATCTGCTCAGTTACTGGGATTTTCACGCACAACCCAAAAACTAGGGTTTTCAAAGAATGGTGTGAAAAGGGAAAAACATCCACTATGCGGCAGTCCTGTGGGCGAAAATGCCTTGTTGATGCTAGGGTCAGAGGAGAATGGGCCGACTGATTCAAGCTGATAGAAGAGCAACTTTGACTGAAATAACCACTCGTTACAACCGAGGTATGCAGCAAAGCATTTGTGAAGCCACAACATGCACAACCTTGAGGCAGATGGGCTACAACAGCAGAAGACCCCACCGGGTACCACTCATCTCCACTACAAATAGGAAAAAGAGGCTACAATTTGCACAAGCTCACCAAAATTGGACAGTTGAAGACTGGAAAAATGTTGCCGGTCTGATGAGTCTCGATTTCTGTTGAAACATTCAGATGGTAGAGTCAGAATTTGGTGTAAACCGAATGAGAACATGGATCCATCATGCCTTGTTACCACTGTAGAGGCTGGTGGTGGTGGTGTAATTGTGTGGGGGATGTTTTCTTGGCACACTTTAGGCCACTTAGTGCCAATTGGGCATCGTTTAAATGCCACGGCCTACTTGAGCATTGTTTCTGACCATGTCCATCCCTTTATGACCACCATGTACCCATTCTCAGATGGGTACTTCCAGCAGGATAATGCACCACGTCACAAAGCTTGAATCATTTCAATGGTTTCTTGAACATGACAGTGAATTCACTGTACTAAAATGGCCCCCACAGTCACCAGATCTCAACCCAATAGAGCATCTTTGGGATGTGGTGGAACGGGAGCTTCATGGCCTGGATGTGCATCCCACAAATCTCCATCAACTGCAAGATGCTATCCTATTAATATGGGCCAACATTTCTAAAGAATGCTTTCAGCACCTTGTTGAATCAATGCCACATAGAATTAAGGCAATTCTGAAGGCGAAAGGGGGTCAAACACAGTATTAGTATGGTGTTCCTAATAATCCTTTAGGTGAGTGTATGTCTGTGGTGAAGAGTTTCTCTGATTCTTTTTTTTTTTTTTTTTTTTTTTTTTTCAGACTACATCCAAAATAGTGTTTCCACAACTGAGGCAGTTATAAGAACCATGTGGAATAATGATGATAAGCTCTTCAAAAAAACCTCTCTGAATAATGAGAGACAAAATATTCATGATTGCAGATTTGTAAATAAACACTTTAAATACATTGTGTAAATCTCAGCCTGTTATTTGAAGTAAAAAAAGAAAAAATATTCACATTTATTGGTGCATTGCAGTTTGAGACATTCACTGTTGTTCTGTACCTTAATTCATTATATTGCAGATGTGTGAAAATAAAACTCATTCTGCATATTCTGGTTGTATTTCAGTGCACAGCATTTTATTAGTATTTCACTTGGTAGAATTGTATTTGTACTTTAGTTTTATTATGTATTGCAGTTATATTGCAGTATTACTGTAGTACTACTTCAGCTGTATTGCTATAATACTGCAGTTCTATTGCAGTTGTATTTTAGTACTTTAGATGTACTGCAGTAAAACTGCAAATTGCATTTTTTTTCGTGTCCAAAAATGATTTTTTCTACATGTACAAACCCGTACAGTGTCCCAACAAAAAAGTTGGGACACTGTACAAATTGTGAATAAAAACAATGCAATGATGACGAAGTTTCAAATTTCAATATTTTATTCAGAATACAACATAGATCACATATCAAATGTTTAAACTGAGAAAATGTATAATTTTAAGGGAAAAATAAGTTGATATTAAATTTCATGGCATCAACACATCTCAAAAAAGTTGGGACAAGGCCATGTTTACCACTGTGTGGCATCCCCTCTTCTTTTTATAACAGTCTGCAAACGTCTGGGGACTGAGGAGACAAGTTGCTAAAGTTTAGGAATAGGACTGTTGTCCCATTCTTGTCTAATACAGGCTTCTAGTTGCTCAACTGTCTTTGTCGCATCTTCCTCTTTATGATGCATCAAATGTTTTCTATGGGTGAAAGATCTGGACTGCAGGCTGGCCATTTCAGTACCCGTATCCTTCTTCTAAGCAGCCATGATGTTGTAATTGATGCAGTATGTGGTCTGGCATTGTCATGTTGGAAAATGGTCTTCCCTGAAAGAGACAACGTCTGGATGGGAGCATATGTTGTTCTAGAACTTGGATATACCTTTCAGCATTGATGGTGCCTTTCCAGATGTGTAAGCTGCACATACCACACGCACTCATGCAACCCCATACCATAAGAGATGCAGGCTTCTGAACTGAGCGCTGATAACAACTTGGGTTGTCCTTGTCCTCTTTAGTCCGGATGACATGGCGTCCCAGTTTTCCAAAAAGAACTTCAAATTTTGATTCGTCTGACCACAGAACAGTTTTCCACTTTGCCACAGTCCATTTTAAATGAGCCTTGGCCCAGAGAAAACGCCTGCGCTTCTGGATCATGTTTAGATATGGCTTCATTTTTGACCTATAGAGTTTTAGCTGGCAACGGCGAATGGCACGGTGGATTGTGTTCACCAACAATGTTTTCTGGAAGTATTCCTAAGCCCATGTTGTGATCTCCATTACAGTAGCATTCCTGTATGTGATGCAGTGCCGTCTAAGGGCCCGAAGATCATGGGCATCCAGAATGGTTTTCCGGCCTTGACCCTTACGCACAGAGATTGTTACAGATTCTCTGAAAAATATTAGATGATATTATGCACTGTAGATGATGATGATTTCAAACTCTTTGCAATTTTTCTCTGAGAAACTCCTTTCTGATATTGCACCACTATTTTTGGCCGTAGCATTGGGGGAATTGGTGATCCTCTGCCCATCTTGACTTCTGAGAGACACTGCCACTCTGAGAGGCTCTTTTTATACCCAATCATGTTGCCAATTGACCTAATAAGTTGCAAATTGGCCCTCCAGCTGTTCCTTATATGTACATTTAACTTTTCCGGCCTCTTATTGCTACCTGTCCCAACTTTTTTGGAATGTGTAGCTCTCATGAAATCCAAAATGAGCCAATATTTGGCATGACATTTCAAAACTTCTCACTTTCAACATTTGATATGTTATCTATATTCTATTGTGAATAAAATATAAGTTTATGAGATTTGTAAATTATTGCATTCCATTTTTATTCACAATTTGTACAGTGTCCCAACTTTTTTGGAATCGGGTTTGTACCTATAATATCAAAATCAACTGCAGGTGGTCGATCCTTTTCCTATTTAGCACCTAAACTCTAAACTATTATTCAAATCAGATAAAGGGGTGGTAAAACATGTTCCCTTTCAGTCGGTCACGTTCGGCGTACGTCGGAACTGACCGACCAATTGGGATCAACTTCAGAGACCAATCTGCTTTGAGTGTATAGAAACAAGCCAATAACGTTGGCATGCGGTCCACGCACCGCCCCACAGCGCGGGTATAAATACGGAAGTGGAATACTGCATCCTCGCTTTCAACAACCTTTTTTTTTCTGGTTTGAGGATTACTGTTCACCGTCTGGTGTTGGCGTGAGGGCGCAAGTCAGCGAGTGGCTGCATTAAAAGGGTGGTTCCCAAAATTCTTGGTTCGCTGGGCGTTTCCCGTTTTGAGTGCTCACACAGGCTTTTGCACCATCGGACCGTGTGAGCCATCTCGAGTGCTTCAGCACTATTAAAAGAGCATTTCTCCTCTTAAAAGAGCTACACGATTTGAACCTGCGTCTTTTTCAAGATGTCATTCAAACCGTGTGTTTCTGGATTCCATCGTTTTCTGTCCCCAGTTGACGGTCACGATTGCGGTCTCACGTGTTTGGGCGTTCAGCACGCTGAAGCGGCGTTTGTGAATGAGATTCAAGAGATTCAAGATTCAAGAGATTCAAGAGTTTTATTTGTCACATACACAGTTATATACAGAATATACAACCGGCAGTGAAATGTAAACAGGTCCGCTCCATGGACAGTGCAAATTCACAGTTAAAAACACAAGGAAGAAATTATAATAGAAATAGGATATAAAAAAAGTACTATCTATATATATGTATATATGTCTATATCTGTAGAATTATAAATAATCAAGTCAAGAGAAAAAAAAAAAAAAAAAAAAAAAAAAAAAAAAAAAAAAAAAAAAAAGGTAACAAATAAGGATAAAGTGGAATAAAATAATTGAAGTAGACTTTGCAGTGAGTAAACTGTAGACTTATAAATATGTGGTTAACAAATGTATAAGAGTATAATGTGCAAACAGGTTTATAACAGGCTGTTACACAGTAACAACGAGAACAGAAAGTGCAGTGCAATGTCAGTGTATCGATGTTTATCCTGGACGTGAAGTCACGTGATGTTAAGTTCAGGAGTCTGATGGCCTGGGGAAGAAGCTCCTCCTGAGTCTCTCAGTTTTGGCCATCAGGCTTGGAAGCGCTTACCAGATGGTAGCAGCGTGAAATGAGGGTTTGCAGGGTGATTAGAGTCCTTGATGATCTTGGTAGCTCTACCTTTGCAGCGTTTGGTGTAGACGTCCTGCAGAGACGGGAGAGCTGACCCTGAGATACGCTCGGATAAGCGCACTACTCTTTGCAGGGCTTTGCGGTCATGACTGGTGCTGTTCCCATACCACGCTGTGATGCACTGAGTTAAAACACTTTCTATCGCCCCTAAATAGAACGTTTTCAGGATAGCTGGTGAAACCCTGAATTTCCTCAGCTGGCGCAGGTGGTACAGTCTTTGCCTGGCTTTTTTCACCTGTGTCTGAATGTGTGCAGTCCAGGTCAGGTCCTCGGAGATGTTTACACCCAGGTACTTGAAGCTGCTCACTCTCTCTACTGGTGACCCGCTGATCATGAGGGGGGAGTATGTCCGTTGCTGTCTCTTCCTGAAGTCCACAATCATTTCTTTGGTCTTGCCAACATTCAGAGAGAGACAGTTGTCTTGGCACCATGATGTTAGATGCTCCACCTCGTCCAAGTATGCCGTCTCATTGTTGTTGGAAATGAGGCCCAGGACAACAGTATCATCAGCAAATTTGATGATAGAGGTGGAGCTGTGTGTGGACAAACAGTCATGCGTGTAGAGAGAGTAGAGCAGGGGACTCAGGACGCAGCCCTGTGGAGCACCCACACTCAGGGTGATGGAGGTGGAGGTGGACTGGCCGACTCTCACCACCTGAGGCCTGCCAGTGAGGAAGTCCTCAATCCAGTGGCAGAGAGAAGGATTCAGGCCGAGATCCAGGAGTTTGGAGGTTAGCTTGGTGGGAACTATGGTGTTAAAGGCTGAGCTATAGTCAATAAATAGCAGTCTTACGTAGTTCCCACTTTTGCTGTCGATGTGAGTGAGGGAGGAGTGGAGGACATGAGAGATGGCATCTTCAGTCGATCTATTGGGACGATAGGCAAACTGAAGAGGGTCCAAAGTGTCAGGAATGAAGGCGCAAATGGTGTTTTTAATGAGTCTCTCAAAGACCTTCATGACTATAGACGTGAGAGCCACTGGACGATAGTCATTTAGGCAAGAGGGTTTACTGTTCTTAGGGACAGGGATGATGGTGGATTTTTTGAAGGAGGTGGGGACCACAGATGTAGCGAGGGACTCATTAAAGATAGATGTAAACAACCCGGTGAGCTGATCAGCACAGGACCGCAGAACACGACCTGAAATACCATCCGGCCCAGCAGCTTTCCTAACGTCCACACGCTTGAGTGCTCTCCGAACTTCATCCTCTGAGACAGAGATCACGTGGTTGTTGCTGCTCTGAGTAATTCCCTCTGACGCACCACTTGGCGGAGTCGCGTTGCCGCGGTTACAGTCAAAGCGAGCATAGAAAGAGTTTAACTCATTCACGAGCAACGGATCAACGCTTGCCTCTGCAGAGGATTTAGATCCAAAGGAGCAGATGGACCTCAGACCCAGCCACATGCGCCGCGAGTCGTTGAGTTGGAAATGAGACTCCACTCGGTCTTTATAACAGAGTTTTGCGGCTTTAACTGCACGCCGCAGAGCATAGCAGGACGATCTGTATTCAGTCATATTCCCTGAATGGAGACCGGCGTTGTAAGCAGCAGTGCGTGCGTTCACTGCCGCGCGGATTGAATTGTCCACCCACGGTTTCTGATTTGAGAAGGACGTTATTGTTATTGTTTGCGTGGCTTGCTCTGTAAGCGTGTTGATGAAGCAAAGCGCCACATCTGTGAACTCGCTTACGTCAGCTGAACTCGCTCGGAACATGTCCCAGTCTACATCAACAAGAGCTGCCTGTAGTGCGGTCTCTGAGTGGGGCGACCAACGCTTAACTTCCCGCCTCACCGGGGGTTCCTGGAGGAGCTTTTGTTTGTATTCGGGAGTGAGGAAAATGGCGGCATGATCCGATTTGCCAAACGCTGGAAGTGACCGCGCTTTATAGGCGTTCTTGAACGGAGAGTAGCAATGATCCAGTGTGTTTGCTCCTCGTGTAGGACAGGAGACGTGCTGATGAAAGTTTGGCAGGACTTTCTTTAGGTTTGCTTTGTTAAAATCGCCCGCGACAATGAATGCCGCGTCGGGATGTTGGTTTATGACGCCGCTGGCAACATCATGAAGGCCAGATAAAGCCAGCGCTGTGTCTGCCTGCGCGGTGGGATAAACGGCGGTCGCGACAACCGCAGAAAACTCCCTAGGCAGATAGAATGGGCGGCAGATGATTGTTAAATGTTCCAGATGAGGTGAGCAGGACCGCGAGAGAATGGTGATGTTCCTGGGATCGCACCATTTCTTGTTGATCATGAAACACACTCCACCGCCTTTGGATTTACCGGCCTCGGCTGTTCTGTCCATCCGAAAAACAGAGAAGTTCTCAGACGGCGTCACAGCTGTGTCCTCATGATGGTCATGTTCCCATTGCGTGAACATGACCATCACAGTCTTACGGTCTAGGCTCGAATACCTCAGACGAGGTGGAGTCCCATTGCGCATCCCCCGATCGAGCGGTCCTCCAGCTGCAAAGCAGAGGGCTGCTACTTTGGCTGATGCCTTTGGTGGAGACCTGAGAGTTTACTGTGAGGGCTTCCCAGACGGGTCAACAGGCTCCTTGGGCCCGCTGCTCTGGTGGAGCTTCGGCAGTGACTTTCGGGGCTCCGGCTGAGGATATGATCACAATAGCTGCATCAGGAGCTAATGGACTCTGGAGATGAAGACCCGGCTGCGTTGCCCCCTTCGGGTGTGGTAGCGTTGCCCGAGCCTGATCCAGAGCTCATGGCTATGCTTTCCCAGGCCGCCGCAAGTGTCAGGCTCGAGTGGAACCCTCCACCGTGTCCCGAACCTTCGCGGTTGGACGATTGGTTTCTCGGGTCGGCCCGTGCTGGTTCTCAGCGCCCTGCCCCGGGGCTACCTTTCTTCCTGGAAGTGCATCAGAAGCTCACAAAGTCGTGGATGGCACCCTATAGTGCCAGACACCGATCGACTGACTCCTCCATCCTCACTACCCTTGATGGTGGCACGGCTAAGGGACACCTTGGTGGTCCAGGAACCTGGCAGATATGCGCAAGTCCGACAAAGTTCAGTTCCTCAATCTGTCAGGCTGGCCTCTTCAGCGATGCCATAGAGAACTTCGCCCAGCAAGCAGGGTGCCGGACGTAAGGGTGGCGCCCAACCCTGAGACAGGTGGCCCAGGGACGGAAGAGTCTGCTCGGACGGAGGCAGCCATTGTTCCACTCAGAGAACGCAGCGTTTGCATTCTCAACTATCTTGATGACTGGCTTATCCTAGCCCAGTCTCGGGAGCAGTTGTGCAAACACAGGGACCTGGTTCTCAGTCACCTCAGCCTGTTGGGACTTCGGGTCAACTGAGAGAAGAGCAAACTCTGTCCCACCCAGAGGATTTCTTATCTTGGCATGGAGCTGGACTCGGTCGGTCAGACTGCGCGCCTCACGGAGGAGCGGGTCCAGTCAGTGTTGAACTCCTTGAATACGTTCAAAGGCAGGATGGCGGTCCCACTGAAATAATTTCAGAGGCTCCTGGGGCATATGGCATCTGAAGCCGTGGTAGCGCCGTTCGGATTGCTTCATATGAGACTGCTTCAACGCTGGCTTCACGACCGAGTCCCAAGATGGGTATGGCAGAGTGGCAAGTGCCGGGTCTCAGTTACTCCGTACTGCCGCCAAACCCTCAGCCCGTGGTCAGACCCTTCATTTCTACAGGCGGGAGTACCCTTAGAACAAGTGTCCAGGCATGCTGTTGTCTCCATGGATGCCTCATCCACCGGCTGGGGGGGGGCCACGTACAACGGGCATGCAATCTCGGGTCTGTGGGCGGGGCCCCACTTGCATTGGCATATCAATTGCTTGGAATTGCTAGCAGTTTGTCTCGCCCTGGGCTGCCTCAAAAAGCCGCTGCAGCGCAAGCAAGTTCTGGTCCGTTTGGACAGCACTGCGGCCATTGCATACATCAACCATCAGGATGGTCTACGCTCCCGTCGCATACTGCAACTCGCCCGCCATCTCCTCCTGTGGAGTCAGAAGCATCTGAGGTCGCTTCGAGCTATTCACATCCCTGATACACTGAACCAGACAGCCAACGAGCTCTCTCGTCAGTCAGCACTTCCGGGAGAGTGGCGACTCCACCCTGGAGCGTGCAGCTGATATGGGACCTCTTCGGAGCCGTGCAGGTAGACCGGACCCATTGCCAGTTGTACTATTCCCTGACCGAGGTCACCCTCAGCACGGATGCGCTGGCACACAGCTGGCCCCGGGACCTACGCAGGTATGCGTTTCTCCCAGTGAGCCTTCTAGCACAGACACTGGTGCAAGATCAGGGAGGACGAGGAGCAGGTCTTGCTAGTTGTGCCCTACTAGCCCAACCGGACCTGGTTCTCCGAACTAACTCTCCTCGCAACAGCCCCTCCCCTTGCCTATTCCCCTGAGGAAGGACCTTCTTTCTCAGGAATGGGGCACCCTCTGGCACCCGCGTCCAGACCTCTGGAAACTCCATGTCTGGTCCCTGGACGGGACGAGGAGGTTCTAGGTGGCCTGCCGCAACCAGTGGTAGACACCATCACTTCCGCTAGAGCCCCCTCTACGAGCCACCCAGGTCAGGAAGCAGACAGACTGGCTTACCCGACCGTCTGCTAGCTATCTCCCATTACAGAAGTCAGATAAATCCCAACACATAGAGACTCTTTCACCTAGATATTATCACATAGAGACTGTGTCTGTTCCCCGAATTAGTAAATACAAAAAAAAAAAAAACCATTGTACAGTAAAAACTTAACTTAATTAATGTCCAACAAATAAACAACAGATAGAATACAGATAAATCAAAATGATAAAGCTTGGGTTGCTGAATTCGATCCCTTTCTCCAAAAGCGCTTATTGTTAATGATATGATTACAGATAATAATCTAGATGTGCTGTGTTTGACAGAAACCTGGCTAAAACCTGACGACTACATTACTTTAAATGAGTACACCCCACAAGATTATTGTTATAAACACAAGCCACGTCTGAAACGTAAAGGGGGAGGGGTTGCTGTCATTTATAATAATATCTTCAGTATTACTCAGAAGTCTAGGTTCAAATATAATTCTTTTGAAGTTTTGGTGCTTTATGTAGCGTTATGTAGTGTAATTGATAAATCTCGTTTGACATTTGTGCTGGCTACTGCATACAGGCCACCAGGGCACAATACAGACTTTATCAAAGAATTTGCTGACTTTCTATCAGAGTTAGTACTGGCTGCAGATAAAGTACTATTTGTTGGTGATTTTAATATCCATGTAGATAATGAAAAAAAAAAAAACGCATTGGGATTAGCATTTAGAGACATTCTAAACTCTATTGGAGTAAGGCAACACGTGTCAGGACCCACTCATCGCCTTAATCATACTCTAGACCTAATATTGTCACATGGAATAAATGTTGATACCGTTGAAATTCTGCAGCAGAGCGACGACATCTCAGATCATTACCTAGTATCATGTATACTTAATTTAGCCAAGGCTGCAAAGCCGTCCCCTCGCTTCAAATATGGGAGAACTATCACTGCCGCCACTAAAGATTGCTTTGTAAATAATCTTCCTCATCAGTTTCATCTCCTCATCATCCCAGATAGCCTAGAGGAATTAGATTTTGCAACAGAAACTATTGACTCTTTTCCAGCACTTTAGACACAGTTGCTCCTCGGCGCTTAAAGAAGATTAAAGAAAATAGTCCAACGCCGTGGTACAACATGAAAGCACACCGGGCCCTTAAAACAGCAGCCAGAAAAATGGAGAGCAGCTGGAAGAAAACAAAACTAGAGGTTTTTCGTAATTCGTGGAAAGAGAGCATGATCGCATACAGAAAGGCCGTAAAAAGTGCTAGATCTGCTTATTTCTCGACTCTCTTAGAAGAAAACAAACACAACCCTAGGTATTTATTTGATACAGTGGCTAAGTTAACAAAAAATAAAGCTTCAACTTCTGATGGTTGTAAACAGCACAGCAGTAATGACTTTATGAACTTCTTTACGTGTAAGATTGACAATATTAGGAAGAAAATTATAACCATGCAGCCGTCTACTACAGTATCACATCAGACAGAGCATTGTAGTGTCACTGAGAAAAAATTACATTCATTCACTGCTATAGGAGAGGAAGAATTGGCTAAACTCGTTAAATCATCTAAATCAACAACATGTATGCTCGACCCTATACCGACTAGGCTATTAAAACAGATGCTACCAGAGGTCATAGATCCTCTTCTTAATATCATTAACTCATCTTTGTTATTAGGATATGTACCGAAAACTTGTCCAACAAAAAGTTGGCTATTTTCAAACCACTTATTAAAAAACCTCAACTTGATCCTACAGAATTAGTCAATTACAGGCCGATCTCAAATCTACCCTTTCTGTCAAAAATACTGGAAAAGGCAGTGTCTTCACATTTATGTTCCTTTTTTAGAAAGAAATGGTATCTGTGAGGATTTCCAGTCAGGATTTAGACCGTATCATAGTACTGAGATTACTCTCATCATCCGATCGTGGTTGTATCTCTCTATTAGTGTTACTCGGTCTTAGCGCTGCATTCGATACTATCGACCACAACATTCTTTTGAATAGATTCGAAAATTGTGTTGGCATTAGTGGAAATGCATTGGCATGGTTTAAATCATACTTATCTGACCGTTATCAGTTTGTAGCAGTAAATGAAGAAATATCACACTGATCACAAGTTCAGTATGGAGTACCGCATGGCTCAGTGCTAGGACCGTTGCTCTTCACCCTGTACATGCTACCACTGGGAGATATCATTAGGAAGCATGGCGTTAGTTTTCATTGTTATGCTGACGATACTCAGCTCTATATTTATTTCTTCACGCCTGAATGAAACTTACCAATTCACAAGATAATGGAATGCATAGCTGATATAAAACATTGGATGTCTAGTAATTTCCTGCAACTTAATTCAGAAAAAAATGAATTTTTAATTATTGGACAAAAAAAAACGCTGCAAGTAGTAACCTAGAATACTGTCTAACGCTCGATGGCTGCTCTGTCAAGTCCTCGTTGTCAGTTAGGAACCTGGGTGTGCTCTTTGATACCAAGCTTTCATTTGAAAGCCACGTTTCTAACATTTGTAAAACTGCATTCTACCATCTTAAAAATATATCTAAATTACGGCACATCTTTTCAATGCAAAATGCTGAACAGTTAATTCATGGGTTCATGACCTCAAGGCTAGATTATTGTAATGCTTTACTGGGTGGTTGCCCTGCTCACTTAATAAACAAACTCCAGCTGGTCCAAAAGCAGCAGCTCGAGCTCTTACTAGAACCAGGAAGTATGACCATATTAGCCCGGTTCTGTCAACACTGGCTCCCTATTAAACATCGTATAAATTTTAAAATCTTGCTTATTACTTACAAAGCACTAAATGGTTTCGCTCCCCAGTACTTGAGCGAACTCTTAACGCATTATACTCCATCACGTCTATTGCGGTCTCAAAACTCTGGCCAGTTGATAATACCTAGAATACTCTTCCTTTCTGTCCTTCTATCCGTGCAGACGTGTTTTCTCTCTGTTCCCTGCTGGCTCTCGCGCTGTTTTGTTTTGTCTAGTGTTTCGTCTCTTCTCTTCTCTGACTGCTGCTTTGCTGGACTCTTGAAAATACTGAAATGGAATTGATTAACTGGTCAATCAGCGCAATCGACAAGATTTTCTCACTAAGGAAGGGTGCCCCGGGAGAACCCACCTGCCCGGACGGGACCTTTGCCGCAGGGTACGTGAGGGACGCATGGAACAACTGGCAAGTCCTGTGCCTGGAGGCTCTGTCCGTGGAGGATGCGGAAGATTTATACATGATTGGATTATTGATGGCGGGGTTCCTATTCTTTGGCTTTGGGATTGCCCTGACCTATCGGAAGATTGGTAAGACAGCTGCAAGCAAATTCACCCAGCCGCTGTCTGTGGAAATTAAAGAATGCTTCGGGGTTGTGTGTGACCGTCTGAAGGAATTAGATCAGAAAGTGATAGGAATTGAGGAACTGAACCGTAACAACGCAGTCCGGACTGCGGATACGCAGGGAAGAGTGGGCTCTATCGGGGGTCAGATCGGTGAACTTTTACGGACTGTAACCGGTCTGGCCATGAGGCTGGACGTAATGTCTAGGGAAACTGCACAGACCGGACGCGAATGCTGAGGACCAGATCTGATTGATTGATTATGATCCGGACAAATTACCGAAGATCATCAAATGGATTAAAAAATAATAAATTGTATTTGCCTGACCTAATCACCTAGCCCAACGAACCTCACTTGGTCCCTATCTCTCGGTTGGGATTTCAGCCTGACAGCTTTGTCTGCTATCTTCCCCTGTGCACTGCCTTATCTCCCTTCAAGGACAAACCATAGAACTGAACTCGAAAACATCTGAAGTTATGGCTAACATTCTCACACAACACAATCTCAGACTCACTCGCACCATACACAACCTACCCGATCCCACCCCCTCCAACCGTCTGCCTGTTTATCTATCTCCTCTCCCACTCCATACAAAAAATCCCATCACGTGACCACGTGTACTGTGTCATGTTTATGTTTATGTTTATGTTTTGTTGTGTTTGCTATGTAATGCTTGCTAAATTGCATTCTTGTATTTCTGGAGAGCGTAGGGCGGCGCCTGAATAATCGGCTGCGGCCCGGAGGCTTGCTCCAAACTTCATTTCGTTATACTGTACTTGTACATGTGTAATGACGAATAAACTTCAACTTCAATATCAAAATCAACTGCAGGCGGTCGATCTTTTGCCTATTTAGCACCTAAACTCTGAAACAGTCTTCCTAGCATTGTTCGAGAAGCAGACACACTCTGTCAGTTTAAATCTAGACTAAAAACGCATCTCTTTACTATGGCTTACACATAAAACATTATCACTTTCTATTATTCAAATCAGTAAATGATTGTTAGGCTGCATTAACTAGGTCAGCCGGAACCGGGAACACTTCCCAACACCTGATGTACTCGTTACATCATAAGGAGAATGGCATCTACGCTAGTCAGACAGATCCCGGCCGTAGCCAGACCAGATGGTGGACCTGTGCCTGGACATGACTGCAGAGTGACCCTGAAATATCTGCAGAGAGCGTGTCAATTAAACTCCCCCCTGTAAATGCCGCCAAAATGTTTTTTTTTTTTTTTTTGCCATTCTGGCCCTGAAGGAGTTTTGGTTCCTTGCCACCAATCACCTTTGGCTTTTGGCTTGCTCAGTTGGGGACACTTAAATTTCAACTATATTTCCGATCTGCCCGCATTGACACTATATGATAATTGAAATTAGCTAGATGACATCATTGTTTTCACCAGAGCGGCTATACAGCCAAATCAAATTCTGTTGCATTGTTTTCCTGTTAACACTGTGAAGCTGCTTTGAAACAATTGGCATTGTAAAAAGCACTATATAAATAAAGATGACTTGACTTTATGATAAATGCAAAACAGAGGATGCTGATCTAGCCCATAGTTTCGTTCTCTGTCATAAAACACAGAGATTCTGGTGTGGGGTGTTTGAAATACTGTCAGATGTTCTCAGGGTAAATTTAGAACCAAACCCAGTGCTTATTATATTAGGTCATTCTAATTATGTACATTTGTTGAACAGTGCTCAACAGAAATTTCTCATATATGAAGTTGAAGTTTATTTGTCATTACACATGTACAAGTACAGTATAACGAAATGAAGTTTGGAGCAAGCCTCCGGGCCACAGCCGATTATTCAGGCGCCGCCCTACGCTCTCCAGAAATACAAGAATGCAATTTAGCAAGCATTACATAGCAAACACAACAAAACATAAACATAAACATAAACATGACACAGTACACGTGGTCACGTGGTGGGATTTTTTTGTATGGAGTGGGAGAGGAGATAGATAACAGACAGGCAGACGGATGGAGCGGGGAGGGAATAAGGCTGGGTATGTATGGTGCGAGTGAGTCTGAGATTGTGTTGTGTGAGAATGTTAGCCATAACTTCAGATGTTTACGAGTTCAGTTCTATGGTTTGTCCTTGAAGGGAGATAAGGCAGTGCACAGGGGAAGATAGCAGACAGCTGCCCGGCTGACCTCCCAACCGAGAGATAGGGACCAAGTGAGGTTCGTTGGGCTAGTTGATTAGGTCAGGCAAATACAATTTATTATTTTTTAATCCATTTGATGATCTTCGGTAATTTGTCCGGATCATAATCAATCAATCAGGTCTGGTCCTCAGCATTCGCGTCCGGTCTGTGCAGTTTCCCTAGACATTACGTCCAGCCTCATGGGCAGACCGGTTACAGTCCGTAAAGTTCACCGATCTGACCCCGATAGAGCCCACTCTACCCTGCGTATCCGCAGTCCGGACTGCGTTGTTACGGTTCAGTTCCTCAATTCCTATCACTTTCTGATCTAATTCCTTCAGACGGTCACACACAACCTCAAGCATTCTTTAATTTCCACAGACAGCGGCTGGGTGAATTTGCTTGCAGCTGTCTTACCAATCTTCCGATAGGTCAGGGCAATCCCAAAGCCAAAGAATAGGAACCCCGCCATCAATAATCCAATCATGTATAAATCTTCCGCATCCTCCACGGACAGAGCCTCCAGGCACAGGACTTGCCAGTTGTTCCATGCGTCCCTCACGTACCCTGCGGCAAAGGTCCCGTCCGGGCAGGTGGGTTCTCCCGGGGCACCCTTCCTTAGTGAGAAAATCTTGTCGATCGCGCTGATTGACCAGTTAATCAATTCCATTTCAGTATTTTCAGGAGTCCAGCAAAGCAGCAGTCAGAGAAGAGAAGAGACGAAACGCTAGACAAAACAAAACAGCGCGAGAGCCAGCAGGGAGCAGAGAGAAAAACACGTCTGCACGGATTGAAGGACAGAAAGGAAGAGAAAAAATTAAAAAAATAAAAAAATAAATAATATTATTAATTTAAATTAATTAATTAATTATTATTAAATTTAATAATATTAAAAAAATATTGTTTAATAACAGCCAAGAAAATGTTACTGTACTGGAAAAAGTTCGACCCTCCACCTGTTCAACTGTGGCTTGAGGAAATGATTTCTACTCTGCACCTGGAACAAACTAGATACCTTCTGAAGGGCAATACTGGACTTGTTTCTTTTGTTTTGTTACTGTACATAAGAAAATTACTCCTGGAAATTGTATTTATTTCAAGGTATTTTATGATTGAATAAAAATGTCATTGACAAAAAAAGAAGAAAAGAATGATGTGCCAGCAGCAACACATACCCCATCTCCACCAGGACCATTTCGTCACCTGCAAGTTGATTACATATCGTTGCCTCCTTGTAAGGGAAAAAAAAAACTGACGTTTTGGGAGTAATAGACAAGTTCTCGACATGGATAGAAGCTTATCCAATAGGGTGTGTTACAGGTGCACATACTGTTAAATGTCTTGTCACTGATCTCATTCCCAGATGGGTATTACCAGATTACATTGACTTAGATCAAGGTACACACTTCACAGGACAGGTGGTCAAGGAAGTGTCTAAAATGTTGAAAATTAAGTGGAAACTTCACTGCCCCTACAGGCCACAAGCATCAGGACAGGGTGAACGAGTGAACAGAACAATCAAAACCAGACTAAGCAAAATGCATCAGGAAGGAGTATCATGGGTCGAGGCGCTCACCTAACAGATCAGTAGGACTGAGCCCTGATGAGATTATTACAGGCAGGACGCCCAATGCAAATGCCAGGTGTGATTGATCTTAGAAATGCTGATGTACACATGCCTCAGATGTGCCAGAGAGAAAGTTGAGTCACGCTGGTAGACACCACCAGAAGGTGGACACACGATCATCCCAGGTCAGTGGGTGATGATGAAGTCATTCAGAAAAAGCTGTTAGAGCCTAAGTGGCATGGACCACATCAAGTGATGCTGATTACAGCAGCTGCAGTGTTGTGTCAGAGAAGGAAAACCTGGACACATGTGTCACACTGTAAAGTTGTTCCCCCACCAACAGGGATAGTATAGGACACACGGACCAGTGAGGAGCTCAGGAAAGAACCGAATGCAACAGGCTACGGGGACCAATCCTGCGTTGAAGATTCCCTCATAGGCCTTCCACCACCCATTAGTCCATCCTTACCTCACTATTCTTTAGGTGTCACAGGAATTAAGAAACAGGGAAAGAAGGAACAATAACAGCAGACTCAGATTAAACAACCCTAATGTTTGCAGTCTTTTACAACAAATGCTGCTCTGTTGTCTTGTTTTCTTTCTTACTCTGTGCAGATACCACTTGATGGTTGTCCCAAGACCCATACGCACCAACCTCCTCACCTGCGTATGAAGCCACAACCTCTAAAAAAACAACTAGACCCACTACAGAGCCAACTATAAAAAAAAAAAAAAAAAAAACAATCACATAAGGGACCTTCAGTCATCCATCAACATGATCAAGCTTGCCGTAATAGTAATTATCATGGACATCACACAAAGTGTAGACTCCAGAAACAACATATTCTTAGAGCTGATGAATATGTCAAGAAACGCCTTGTTTGCTGGACAGAACGTTTGCATGTCACAGTAGGAATCCCATGGGTTGCACACCCCATCTCCAACTGTGACACATGTACCTTAGGAGTTCATACTAGTGGAATATACAACAAGAGTACATGTCACAATATCACAACATCAATGCTGAAAGGTATATCCAAGTTCTAGAACAACATATGCTCCCATCCAGACGTCGTCTCTTTCAGGGAAAACCTTGCATTTTTGACACTGCAAAAATGTGTCAATGTGGTCTGGCATTTGACAATGCCAGACCACATACTGCATCAATTACAACATCATGGCTGCGTGGAAGGAGGATCTGGGTACTGAAATGGCCAGCCTGCAGTCCAGATCTTTCACCCATAGAAAACATTTGACACATCATAAAGAGGAAGTTGCGACAAAGAAGACCCAAGACAGTCGAGCAACTAGAAGCCTGTATTAGACAAGAATGGGACAACATTCCTATTCCTAAACTTGAGCAACTTGTCTCCTCAGTCCCCAGACGTTTGCAGACTGCTATAAAAAGAAGAGGGGATGCCACACAGTGGTAAACATGGCCTTGTCCCAACTTTGAGATGTGTTGATGCCATGAACTTTAAAATCAACGTATTTTTCCCTTAAAATTATACATTTTCTCAGTTTAAACATTTGATGTCATCTATGTTGTATTCTGAATAAAATATTGAAATTTGAAACTTCCACATCATTGCATTCTGTTTTTCTTCAAAATTTGTACAGTGTCCCAACTTTTTTGATGGGATGCATGTAACTAAGTGACAATAGTATGTCCCAAAGCTTGCATACTCTTCTGCTACACACTCAAAAGTATGTACTTTCTCTTCACAAAAATAGTACATACTTTTAGGTCGTAGTATAAGTAGGTGAATTGGGACGCAGCACGTGTCCTGCAAACCTAAGCACGAGTAGTATTCACCAATAATGCTTACAAACACTGCGCAAGATAATGCATTTTGGTTACTACGTCCAATCAAACCTTTGTTGGAAAGGCATTGGCTAGGCATTGACTGCCGATATCCAATGAAAACCATGGGCACTTTGATTGACAGCTCGCGGAGCCAGTAATGCGCTTTCTGTATATAAAGAATGACCAGAAAGCCTGTGATTGAAGGAGAGCGACCTGGGATGGCTCAACTTGAGAGAAAGAGTCCAAAGTACAGGGGAGATCATCAGAATAATGATTAGACTCGATGTTTCATTGAAAATGGACATGATTGATTACTCCAACTCAAAACACTCATGCAAACAAAGAAGGATTTTATTTTATTTTTTCTATGTTTTTGTTGTTTTGGATTAAAAAGTGGGATGCATTATGAAGAGTGGACCCTTACATTGACATGAATGCTGTTGTTTCTTGGATTCGTCCGATCTTATCTGAACGATAGGAGATGAAAGATGAGTACTGTGTTTATTATGCCAATGTTTAAATAGCTAGTGCTTCAGCATTTCATTTAACCCTTTCCTCTCTGGTGTATTTATTGCAAAAACAAGTTCAGAACATGAATCTTGAGTGTTTTAGCTTTCAAATGAAGCATAGTTTGTGAAAGTTGATTGAATATTTTGTATAAAACAGACGTAAATAAAAGTATAAACATGCCCACGTCCGTCAACCAGCCCCCCCAACCGCGATCCGGTGCATATATAAGAGGTTTTAAGTTGCTGTCACCAAGATCTGCTGTTGCCAAACATGAAGCAGATCTGACGAGCTGTCACATGCATTCCACTTTCTCACAACTCTTTAAGTTAATTTAAGACGCTATTTAACTCATTTAAGACTGCTATTAAGAGAATACTCGACAAAACAGGCATTTTGGCATAATTCTGTGTATTATTGTTTATTCAAGCACGAAAGAGATTCTGGCACGCTGTCTGTGCCTGTGACACTTTCTGTGTGTCGTGTGTCACATAGACACAACACTCACAGATAGCGTGTTCTCTTTTGTCTTGTCGATATTGAATTTGAATTTGTCGTCAAATTCAAACAAGACAGCCAATCAAACGCTTCAGAATAGCTTCACTTTTCTAATGGCAGGGGCCACAAAAACATGGAAAAGCAACAAATAAACATTACTCAACATATCCTAGCTTTTTAGATGTAACCCCCTTTGTAATCGTTAACATGTACATAAGTAACTGTAATTTAATTACACATTTTATTTCTCAGTAACTGTAACAGATTACAGTTACATTTATTTATTTTACTCCCCAGCACTGCAGCACAATTAAACAATTAAACCGGGTGAGTCCAGGCTCGTACCTTTCCTGATCCTGCCCCCCCTCCAATTAAAATGGAGACAACATTGGAAATGTGTTGCTCTTATGTAATTAGTTCCCTTTCAGTCTGTCATGTTGGACTTTTGGATAATTTCTGGGAGCCCCTATGAGGGTTACATATGTAACCGAGACGTTTTGTGTGCAGCTTTTGATACCAAAGACCATGCTATTTTTTTAATAGAACATCTCAGGGATTATGTAGGTAGCAAGGGTTTGGCACTTAGTAGTCTCACGTAGCCTACTATATAGTAGGTGAAGAACAGTATACAACGATGTATACACTTAACTGTCCCATGAGGCCATGGGAGAGGATTTGTGAATGGCAGTGAGGCAATATAAGTCACATGATAATGACAACATGGTAAATGTAGTACCCTACGTCCAGATAACTTCCATACTACACAATTCATACTATACAGAATATACTTTTTGGTGGTCGCAAAGTAATTACTGAATTGGATACAGCCCTGGACTCCATAACAGCTTTCATTGGCCAAATACCACCGAATACCACCAGTCTTTAAAAAGGATGTAATTAAACCCCACTGAAAAAATGTCATGTGATAAACTACTATTTATAGTAGGCAAGATCCTAAGACAAATAGCGTCCACAGCCTCTTTTAAGGTGCTGTATGTAGGATTGACAGATATTGGAGATCGCTGTTTCCCCCGGCCCCTAGTGATGGGTCGTCATGAACGATTCATTAATTTTGAACAAATCTTTAATATGACTCGGGAACAACGAACTGTCTCAGAGAGTGATTCGTTCATTTTGTGTTGACGGCGGACGCGCAATATCCCATAGGTTCTGTACAGGAAACAGAATTGATTAGTTCACGTCTCGAGTCTTCAGGTTCGAGTTTGAGTCGTTCGTTCATCCTGTGACATCCCCATAGAGGCTATGCTGTCTGTCCCAGAAAGAGAAATGATTAGTTCACTTCGAGTCTTCGGGTCTGACTCTTCTGTGTCTCGCTCTTTTGTCACAAAGTGACAGCTGTATTTAGATACGTAATTAGTTAATTCCCAAACTTCCTTACAAACAAGCACGCAGTCAGTTTTTTAAAACTCTTACAGTAAGCTACATGATGCGTTTCTGGTCTCAAATTGTAGCTTTTTTATTTCTTGGATTTTATAAAAAAAAAAAAAAATTCTGTCATGATGGATGTAACTTTGTTCAGGTAAGGAGGAGGCAGGAACCGGCGAACGTTCAACAAACTTAAATAAATAAACAAACAAACAAACAAACAAACAGAAAATAAACACACACATATTAAAATGTAAAATAAAACACAAAATAAAAGTCCTCTCTCGTCCTTCACTGTCGTCGCTCCTCCTTTTATGCTCCCGTCACTCCTCCGTGAGAGATCCGAGATCGGTGTGACGTGCAGCTGGCGCTCAATCAAATCACTCACCGGCCTTGCGTCGCTCTGTTGTGGGATACTGTGGAATGTTGGTCCATTCCTCTTCAATGGCTGTGCAAAGTTGTCAGGAACTGGAACACGCTGTTGTATATGACATGTCCGGTGAGTATGCTGGCCATGCAAGAACTGGGATGTTTTCAGCTTCCAGGAACTGTGTACAGATCCTTGAAATATGGGGTCGTGCATTATTATGCTGCATCATGAGGTGATGGTTGTGGATGAAATGGCACAACAGTGGGCCTCAGGATTTCGTCACAGTATTCTCTGTGCATTCAAAATGCCATCAATAAAATGCACCTGATGTCCATAACATACACCTGGCCATACCATAACCCCACCGCCACCACGGGCCACTCAATCCACAACACTGACATTAGCAAACCGCTCACCCACACGACGCCATACACTCTGTCTGCCATCTGCCCTGTACAGTGAAAACCAGGATTCAACCATGAAGAGAACACCTCTACAAAGTGCCAGACACCATCGAATGTGAGCATTTGCCCACTCAAGTCGGTTATGAAAACGAACTGCAGTCAGGTCGAGACCCCGATGAGGATGACGAGCATGCAGATGAGCTTTCCTGAGACGGTTTCTGACAGTTTGTGCAGAAATTCTGTGGTTATGCAAACCGATTGTTGCAGCAGCTGTCCGGGTGGCTGGTCTCATATGATCTTGGAGGTGAAGATGCTGGATGTGGAGGTCCTGGATTGGTGTGGTTACACGTGGTCTGCGGTTGTGAGGCCGGTTGAACGTACTGCCAAAT
This sequence comes from Paracanthobrama guichenoti, assembly GCA_018749465.1. NCBI lineage: Eukaryota > Metazoa > Chordata > Actinopteri > Cypriniformes > Gobionidae > Paracanthobrama > Paracanthobrama guichenoti. Next base: position 141,196 of record JAGHMJ010003458.1, read on the forward strand.
TCTCTTAAATGCCTCTGGAGATGGCTTATGGTAGAGAAATGGTAATTAAAATCACGGACAACAGCTCTGGTGGACATTCCTGCAGTCAGCATGCCAATTGCACGCTCCCTCAAAACTTGCAACATCTGTGGCATTGTGCTGTGTTAAAACTGCACATTTTAGAGTGGCCTTTTATTGTGGCCAGCCTAAGGCACACCTGTGCAATATTTCATGCTGTCTAATCAGCATCTTGATATGCCACACCTCTCAGGTGGATGGATTATCTCGGCAAAGGAGAAGTGCTCACTAACACAAATTTAGACAGATTTGGGAACAATATTTGAGAGAAATTCTCTCTCAGAAACCTTTTGTGTACTACGTAGAAGTCTTAGATCTTTGAGCTCAGCTCATGAAAAATGTGGGAAAAAACAAAAGTGTTGCGTTTATAATTTTGTTTAGTGTATATTCTGATGAAATGAACGAAATGACTCGAAAAAGATTTGTTCATTTTGATGAATGAGATTCAAAAGATCCGAGTCAGTAAAATTATCCAAACTTCCCATTACTACCGTCCCCTCCTCCTCAGACTCGATGCTCAAGTGGGTTGCCAGCTTGAGGACATGGAACAGGAGCAAGTGCAATTGACGATGAAAGCCAAACTTTAAGTTGATGAGTTGATTTAGCCACGTTTTAATATTCTCCCGTTCATAGAGATTTTTAGATGGATGGTAAGGCTTTTTAGGTTGGGTAGAATCTGTGATCTTTGATCCAGTTTGTTTCTGACCAAGGCTTCCATGGCTGCTGTAATGCACTGTTTTCTGCCAACTGGCATCCTGGGGTGTCGAAATACTATTGGGTGAACTGGTAGCGTAATTCGCACAGACCAAAACAAAAACAGACATTCCAACACGGAACGCACATTTCAAAGTAGAATAACTGGCTGTAGCATTGTTTTTCAGAGAAACTAGTAGGTGAATTTAGTGATTTTTTTCCTAAATATCTGCAAACATGTTATGGTATTTTTAAGCTTTAGTAAAGTGAAAAACTTACAAACAGCCCCTTTAAAGAGTCACGACAGGATAACATGACAAGGAGAAATTGTCAATTTTAGATGTAATATAACATCTTTCAAGTGTGCTACAGAGATCTCAAAATAATAAAAAAATTGCAAGACTTTTATAACTATAGGTGGTAAAATGCTAGATCTTACAAAGATCAACTTTATCAATAAAATAAATGTATGAAGCTTTCACACAGATCTATATAGAAGGATCAGAAAAGACAACGGTCAACCAGCTCTCACCTGAGTGTGTATGTATTTGGTGTGTAGTCCATGTTGATCAGATCCGTCTCCTTCAACATCTGTCTTATACTTCGGACTGATCACTACAATGATTAGCACTGACTTCTGCAAAATAAATAAGTAAAACAAATAAAAATAATAATCAGAATCCAGCAGAAAGCAAAAAAAAAAACGTACTGGCTAATTTCACAATATTAATTACTTGTTTAAAAATGCGCACCGTGATATTTTTGTTTTTGCTCAATTTAACTACAGCCTAAGGCTGTGACTAATACTATATTTAGTGTTATTCAAGGAATCAATTTAAAATGACAAAACTAAACACCTTAACTTTAGTTTTTTTGATGTTTTAAAATTTAACTAAAGTACCTAGATGTAAGAACTCCTCTATGAAACAAAAAGTCAATTAAAGGTGAAGTACCAGGGGTAGAGTTACGAATGATGTTTAAACAAAAAGAGCAATGTCTTGATAGTACAAACCCGATTCCAAAAAAGTTGGGACACTGTACAAATTGTGAATAAAAAAGGAATGCAATAATTTACAAAATCTCATAAATTTAAATTTTACTCACAATAGAATATAGATAACATATCAAATGTTGAAAGTGAGACATTTTGAAACGTCATGCCAAATATTGGCTCATTTTGGATTTCATGAGAGCTACACATTCCAAAAAAGTTGGGACAAGTAGCAATAAGAGGCCGGAAAAGTTGAATGTACATATAAGGAACAGCTGGAGGACCAATTTGCAACTTATTAGGTCAATTGGCAACATGATTGGGTATAAAAAGAGCCTCTCAGAGTGGCAGTGTCTCTCAGAAGTCAAGATGGGCAGAGGATCACCAATGACAATGCTGTGGCGAAAAACAGTGGAGCAATATCAGAAAGGAGTTTCTCAGAGAAAAATTGCAAAGAGTTTGAAGTTATCATCATCTACAGTGCATAATATCATCCAAAGATTCAGAGAATCTGGAACAATCTCTGTGCGTAAGGGTCAAGGCCGGAAAAAAACATACTGGATGCCCGTGATCTTCGGGCCCTTAGATGGCACTGTATCACATACAGGAATGCTACTGTAATGGAAAAATCACAACATGGGCTCAGGAATACTTCCAGAAAACATTGTCGGTGAACACAATCCACCGTGTCATTCGCTGTTGCTGACTAAAACTCTATAGGTCAAAAAAGAAGCCATATCTAAACATGATCCAAACTGTTCTGTGGTCAGACGAATCAAAATTTGAAGTTCTTTTTGGAAAACTGGGACGCCATGTCATCCGGACTAAAGAGGACTCAGGACACAGCCCTGTGGAGCTCCCACACTCAGGGTGATGGAGGTGGAGGTGGACTGGCCTATTCTCACCACCTGAGGCCTGCCAGTGAGGAAGTCCTCAATCCAGTGGCAGAGAGAAGGATTCAGGCCGAGATCCAGGAGTTTGGAGGTTAGCTTGATGGGAACTATGGTGTTAAAGGCTGAGCTATAGTCAATAAATAGCAGCCTTACGTAGTTCCCACTTTTGCTGTCGATGTGAGTGAGGGAGGAGTGGAGGACATGAGAGATGGCATCTTCAGTCGATCTATTGGGACGATAGGCAAACTGAAGAGGGTCCAAAGTGTCAGGAATGAAGGCGCAAATGGTGTTTTTAATGAGTCTCTCAAAGACCTTCATGACTATAGATGTGAGAGCCACTGGACGATAATCATTTAGGCAAGAGGGTTTACTGTTCTTAGGGACAGGGATGATGGTGGATTTTTTGAAGGAGGTGGGGACCACAGATGTAGCGAGGGACTCATTAAAGATAGATGTAAACAACCCGGCGAGCTGATCAGCACAGGACCGCAGAACACGGCCTGAAATACCATCCGGCCTGGCAGCTTTCCTGACGTCCAGCTTGAGTGCCCTCCGAACTTCATCCTCCGAGACAGAGATCATGTGGTTGTTGTTGCTCTGAGTAATTCCCTCTGACGCGCCACTTGGCGGAGTCGCGCTGCCGCGGTTACAGTCAAAGCGAGCGTAGAAAGAGTTTAACTCATTCACAAGTGACGGATCAGCGCTCACCTCTGCAGAGGATTTAGATCCAAAAGAGCAGATGGACCTCAGACCCAGCCACATGCGCCGCGAGTCGTTGAGTTGGAAATGAGACTCCACGCGATCCTTATAACGGAGATTTGCGGCTTTAACTGCGCGTCTGAGAGCATAGCAGGACGATCTGTATTCAGTCATGTTCCCCGATAGGAGACCGGCGTTGTAAGCGGCAGTGCGTGTGTTCAATGCAGCGCGGATTGAATTGTCCACCCACGGTTTCTGATTTGAGAAGGACGTTATTGTTATTGTTTGTGTGGCTTGCTCTTAAGCGTGTTGATGAAGCAAAGCGCCACATCTGTGAACTCGCTGACGTCAGCTGAACTCGCTCAGAACATGTCCCAATCCACATCATCCAGAGCTGCCTGTAGCGCGGTCTCTGAATCGGGGGACCAGCGCTTAACTTCCCGCCTCACCGGGGGTTCCTGAACGAGCCTTTGTTTGTATTGAGGTGTGAGGAAAATGGCAGCATGATCCGATTTGCCAAAGGCTGGTAGTGACCGCGCTTTATAGGCGTTCTTAAACAAAGTAGCAATGATCCAGTGTGTTTGCTCCTCGTGTAGGACAGGAGACGTGCTGGTGAAAGTTTGGCAAGACTTTCTTTAGGTTTGCTTTGTTAAAATCGCCCGCGACGATGAAAGCAGCATCGGGGTGTTTGTTTATGACGCCGCTGGCAACATCATGAAGGCCAGATAAAGCCAGCCCTGTGTCTGCCTGTGGTGGAATGTAAACAGCGGTCGCGACGACCGCAGAAAACTCCCTCGGCAGATAGAATGGGCGGCAAATGATTGTTAAATGTTCCAGATGGGGCGAGCAGGACCGCGAGAGAATGGTGATGTTCCTGGGGTCGCACCATTTCTTTTTGATCATGAAGCATACTCCACCGCCTTTGGATTTACCGGCCTCGGCTGTTCTGTCCATCCGAAAAACAGAGAAGTTCTCCAACGGCGTCACAGCTGTGTCCGGGACCGCGGGCGTGAGCCATGTTTCGGACAAACAAAAGATGTTACAGTCTCTCATGTCCCGTTGAAAACTTATCCTGGCTCTAAGATCGTCCATCTTATTTTCCAAGGATTGAACATTTGCTAGAAGAATGCTCGGGAGGGGAGGGCTGAATGCCCTTTTCCTCAGTCTGTTGCGGATCCCTGCGCGTTTCCCACGGTGTTTCTTGATTCTTCGCTGTCGGCTCTGGCCATTGTTCAACTCGGCGTTCCGAAGAATCTCAGATGGCCACAGAGGATCGGTGAAAGTGTCCTGAAACAGTCCAGTGTAGAGGTAACCAATGTCCAAAAGAGTTTTACTGTCATAGCAGATCAATGCAGTTGATAAGTTTGTAAAAATTGTGAGTAAAAGAAAGTAAAATAGTAAATAAAAGCACAGTCTTCGCGGAGCGACCTGAACGGCGACCGAACACAGCGGCGCCATTTTGACGATACTTCGGTTTTTATTCACAATTTGTACAGTGTTTGTTTGTACAACTTTTTGGGAATCGGGTTTGTATCAAAAAGTCACAGTATTTACACTTTTTGGAAGAAACAATCTATGAATGCTTACAGTATTTACATATTAGGCTGTTTTCCTTTTTATATAAACACACATCACTTTAAAAACACTTCAGCTGTCATTGCAATAATAATAATAAATATAGCTGCGAGCAGCCATTAACGGGGCCAAGCGCAAATAAGCCATTAAGACATGCCAACCTGGCTGAGAGTGTTAGACCAACTGCAACAATGAGCAATTAAAAGGCATTTTAAGATGATTTTAGGCAAAATAGCTGAAAAATCATATATACAGTCACTAATAATAATTTAATGGTTTATCACTTTCGACCAATAGTTACGAAATTGATGTGGTGTGGTCAGAGTGAGGTGAAAATTACAATCAAAGTTTGGTGTCAATATGCCAAAGCATTGCAGAGATACTGCATCAAGACTCATTTTGGCATCATGCCTCAAATTCATTGCTGCAGTATATACGAAAATGGTTTTGTCTGTTTCCACAAATTTAATAACTTTTTGATGTCATGGTCTGAATAGGTTACGATTCAATCTTGTTGAAAATCAGACAAATGGTCTAGGAGGAGTTCGAAAAAGTAGGTTTTTAAAGGAAATCAAAATGGCGAACAAAGTTTTGCCAAAATATGGTAAAATTGGGATCTATGTTCTTGGCATGACCCAAGGAATCTATTAAAACATCTCTGTTAGACATGGTAACCCTCATTCCCTGAAGGAGGGAATGGAGAAGTACGTTGGACGTCACCGACGAATTGAGATCACTTCTGGGAGCCCCTATCAGCTTCAAGATATAGAGAACGGGCCATTGACTATTGGCGTGCAAGATTTTTGATTTTTTTTTGACTCGGCCTGCAGTGATGGTACAGAAACTGTGACGACGGGACATACATCTCCGTTCCCTCCTTCAGGGAACGAGGGTTACCATGTGTAACTGAGACGTTCCCTTTCAGTCGGTCATGTTCGACATACGTCACTGACGAATTGGGATCCCTTTGGAAAACGCCACAGTTACTACCACTTCCAGCACCCCGTGAGAGCCCCTCAGACCCCGTTTGTTCCGGGCGGGGAAATTCACTGCTGCTGTTCTGCAAGACCCACTCAGCAGACTATTGGATAACCCTGGGAAAGTGTGCCCCGGGGGCTGCTGCGGAAGCCACATCATGCCCAGAGGGAATTACCATGTGGAGAATACACGTATGGACTGGCCGTGGGCAGTGCAACATATACGGAAGTCCCAGGGTTGGCCCCGACCATTTTAGGCGGGGGAGCAACACGGGCTCGCCGTAGGGAACCGTACCGTGGAGAATACACATATGGGACTGCCGTGGGGGTCACAACATATGGAACCCAGCCTAACACAAGTTCCACCAATGCATACGAGTGTTAGACCTGGCGTCGGACGCTCCGCCACGTCCAATTGCTGCGGGTTGCGGAGGACTCGACAGGGTTTGCCATTCTGGGGAACTTGACTGGAGCATATAAAAGCGTACATATCCGCTTCATGGTGAAGGGAATGGCGCAGCAAGCTGACACTTAGAACGGGCACTTCGGTGTTACTGACTATGGGAAGGGAGCACACAGGAAGATACCAGCTCTACATGTAGGCTATAGAATCTAGCGAACGTATTGGGTGTCGCCCAGCCCGCAGCTCTACAATCTGTCAGCGAGGCGCCACGAGCCAGCGCCCAGGAAGAAGCTACACCCCTAGTGGAGTGGGTCTCTTAACCCTAGCAGGCAGTGCATGTCTTGGGTTTCATACGTCAAGACAATGGCATCCACTATCCAGTGGGCCATCCTCTGCTTGGAGACAGCCTTTCCCTTCTGCTGGTCTCCGTAACAGAGTGGTGGGAACCTTGGGCACATATCTGAGCCGGGGTCTCAGGATTACATGAGTGTTACCAGCCCTGAATTCCAGGCACGATTCGTCAACCGAAAATGCCTGCAGGTCCCCTACCCTCTTGATGGAGGCCAATGCAGTCAGGAGTACTGTCTTCAGAGACAGAATTTTTAACTCAGCTGACTGCAAAGGCTCGAAGGGAGGTCTCTGCAGTGCGGTCAGCACCAGATACAGGTCCCAAGAGGGTATAGAGGGAGGACGAGGCGGATTTAGTCTCCTCGCCCCCCTCAGGAACCTGACGATCAGATTGTGCTTCCCTAAGGACTTTCCACCTACTAAATCATGATTAGCGGCAACATACACTTTGAGGGTGGAGGGAGACAGCCTTCGCTCCAACTCGTCTTGTAGGAAGGAAAGCACAGAACTGATTGAACACCTTCGGGGGTCTTCTCGTCAAGAAGAACACCATTCGACGAACAGGTTCCACTTCAATGCATAGAGGCGCCTAGTAGAGGGAGCTCCAACGGAAGTGATGGTGTCTACCTATACAGAGTGACCAACAGGACTTGCGTAGGCCAGCTGTGTGCCAGGGCATCCGTGCCGAGGGTCCCCTCAGTCAGGGAATAGAACAACCGGCAGTGGGCCGTATCCGGGGCGGCAAACGGGTCTACCTGTGCGGTCCCGAAGCAACTCCAGATCAGCTGGACCACCTGGGGATGGAGTCTCCACTTGGCAGGCCCGGAATGTGAATGGCACGAAGCGACCTCAGATGCTTCTGACTCCATAAGAGGAGATGGCGGGCGAGTTGTGACATGCAATGGGAGCGTAGACCACCCTGTTTGTTGATGTACGCAACGGCCGCAGTGTTGTCAAATACGGACCAGAACGTGCTTGCCTAGTAGCGGCGTTTTGAAGCGGCTCAGCGCAAGATGAAATGCCAACAACTCCAGGCAATTGATATGCCATTGCAGTTGAGGCCCCGTCCACAGACCCGAAACTGCAAGCCCGTTGTACGTGGCACCCCAGCCGGTGGATGAGGCATCCGTGGAGACAACAGCATGCCTGGACACTTGTTCTAGAGGCACTCCTGCCCGTAGAAATGAAGGGTCCAACCACAGGCTGAAGGATTGGCGGCACCTCTGGGTTACTGAGACACGGAGGGACCCGCTATGCCACGCCCATCTCAGGACAGGGAAAAAGCAAGGGGGCGAACAAGGCGATTTACACGTTAAACTACGCCTCAACCACCCGGGAAAGCATGGCTGTCAAGTATGAATCTGATTCAGCATTAAATCACCCACTATTATAGTGGGAATCCTCACTCCGATGCAGTGATTGACATCTGTCCTCTGCTAGAGCCCCAAATGAAACGCTAGGTCCCTCTTTTGTTTTTTGTTTTTTTTAAGGACATCGAATGTGACCAACTGAAAGGGAACCAGTTTTATGACAATAGTCAAATTTAATCAAAAGTTATTAGCATTATTGGAAAATTCATTAGAACTTTTGTCCACAAGGTGGTGCTGCCCCGAAACTTTTTGAGTACTTTCAGGGCTTAGTGATGAAGACACATACCGAGTTTCGTAATGATATGCCAATGCATTCGTAAAATATAGCACTTTTTGACTAAATTAAAAATGGCAGATGCCCAAAATGGTTGATATGGGAAAATTGGGTATGGTATGGCTCACCGTGATGGCCCGAATCTAAAGAGACCAGTTTAGTGATTTTTGGCTAAAGCATTCTGAAGTTATAAATCAAAAATATCACATTTTTGTATCTCTGGACCACTAGGTGGCACTGCAGGCAGCCTCAAGTCATGGTTGGCATAACACACATCAAGTTTGGTTAGAATATATTGCAGAGATGTAATCTTTCATTTTTTTGGGCACATTGTCAAATTATTTTGCGCGTTATTTGAGAACGGTTTGACTAATCATCTTGAGTCTGATATCGTTTTGTCAGCATAACAGCATATAATCGGTGCTTGGCCCCTAATAACAATAATAATAATAATAATAATAATAATAATAATAATAATAATAATCAGGGCCAAGCGCAAAGAAGAAGACAAGACATGCCAAAATGGCTGGCTCTGTCAGACCAATTGTAGCAAGGAGCCACTGAAGACCTAATAAGATAATTTAAGGTAAAATAGCTGCAAAATTATAAATACAATCAATAATAATGATTTAATGGTTTATCACTTTTTGACCAATAGGTGGCACAGTTACAAAATTGATGTGGTGTGGTCAGGATAAGGGAATAATGAGTTTTGTGTCAATATGTCAAAGCATTGCTGAGATACAGCCTCGAGTCATTTTGGCATCATGCCTCAACTTCGTCACTGCGGTATACAAAAACGGTTTCATCTATCGACATGAAATCCATAACTATTTGTCGGCAGTGTCTGAAGATGATACGATTCGATTTTGGTGAAAATCAGACAAACGGTCTAGGAAGAGTTTGAAAAAATTGTTTTTTAACTAATGAAAATATGTAGGACAGCAAGTTTGGCCAAATATGGCAAAATTAGTATACATGTTCTCGGCATGAGCCAAGGAATGTATTATGACCAGTTTAATTACAATAGGCTAATTTAATCAAAAGTTATTAGCATTTTTGTAAATTTTGTTATAACTTTTGACCACAAGGTGGCGCTAGTTCAAAACGTGTTTAGTACCTTCAGGGCATGGTCCCGAAGACACATACAGAGTTTTGTAATGATACATCAAAGCGTTATTAAAACAAAGAATGTTAATGTTAATGAGCGTCAGCTGTGCGCCACACCGGTCTCGTCTCATGGAGTGACGGGAGTATAAAAGGAGGAGCGACGACAGTGCAAGACGAGAGAGGACCAGGCCTGGATTTTATGTTGCGTTTTGTTTTGTGTATGTAGGCGGCAGTCGTCCGTGAGGGGCTGCCGCCGACATTATGTTTTGTTTTATTTTTGATTAAAAGTTTTTAAATGTTCGCCGGTTCCCGCCTCCTCCTTCCCTGAACCTTTCATTGCGTTACACTCATAATACTGTATTTAAGTCAATGGGAATTTCATGTTTTTTTTCTATTATAGCGCCACCAAGAGGCACAATCCCACCATCTTTTTTACGTGTCCTCGGAGTGAGCCCATACTTGCGTGTGCCAATTTTGGTGAAAATATCTCATTTAGTTTTGGAGTTATAGACATTTATGAAAAAACATGTAAAAAATGGCTGACACCTGACTTTGACTGGATTTTACTACTCCTTACTATCAATATTTTGACATTTGGGCATTAACATATAGCTTTCGACCTATGTTTCCGAACTTCTGACGCTGGTTTCGTTTCGATCGGACTAGTGGTTTCAAAGATATCAGCTAACGTTTTATAAGCGCTAAATTACAACGCTGCACAAACCATATGCCGAAACCTGGCAAGTTTGGTATCGTTGGACTCAGCAACGAATCAGGAGTCTAAGGAGATGACTCCCCTGAAAATAAGTCAACCACAACCAAAGTTATAAGCATTTGGGAAAAAAAATTCTCCATTAGGTGGTGCTGTTTCAAAACTTCTCAGGCTCCTTCAGGGCACCATGGTGATGACCCATACTGAGTTTCGTAACAATCCGTTCATGCGTTCTTAAAATACAGCATTTTATCACATAATTCAAAATGGCCGACAGCCAAAATGGCCGATATGGTTAACTTGGGACTCAGCATGACGTCCCAGATCTAATGAGACCACTTTTATGAGTTTTGGACAAACGGTTCAGAATTTCAAAATATAAATTTTTCGTATCTCCGGACCAGAATTTTTTTTTTAGACATTCTGGTTCAAAAGTTATTAGCATAAATATGAGTGAAAGTTTGGACAGGTGGTGGCGCTAGAGGGAATGAGTTAGAGACTCCAGATTTGGGGTGGTTACTATTGGTACTGACCTCTATCAGTGTCCCAAATTTCATAACTTTCCCGCAAACGGTTCTATGGGCTGCCATAGACTCCAATGGCGAATAATAATAATAATAATAATAATAATAATAATAATAATAATAATAATAATAATAAAGAAGAAGAAGAAGAAGAAGACGACGACTAACGATTTCAATATGTGCCTCCACACCTTCGGTGCTTGGCCCCTAATAATAATAATAATAATAATAATAATAATAATAATAATAATAATAAGAAGAAGAAGAAGAAGAAGAAGAAGAAGAAGGCCAAAGAAGGTTACATTTTTAAAAAACTGTCCATCCATTTGTTGATGTCCATTTCTCTAACTCTGTCTTCAAATATATCAATCTAAAAAAGAGAAAAAACATTCTGTTTAATATATCTAGTATAAACATGTGACAAACCATAAATGTTTAAATAATTGACACTGTAAATAAGCAAAAAATAAACAAACAATCTTACAGCCGGTCTGAATCCTTGATTATTCAAAAAACTCACAAAGGGCATCAACTCTGCTGCAGTGTCCACAGAGTATGTTATGAAAACATCTCCTGAAAATCATAAAAGTTATATAGGTTTCCAGAATTCAAGGTGATCTGAAAATCTGTCTTTGAAACAAGGCCGTAACCATTTGAGGGGAAGGTTAGAGGTATTGGTCTTATTGGTTTATTTAAAGGAATTAAAATATAAAAGGGATTTAGGGAAATAAGAACAATACAAGTTCCAGTTCTATTGTAGTTATGAAGTAAACCATTTGCATTTTTTTTTTTTTTTTTTTTTTAAATATGCACATTCACTTTTATTTTTGTCTGCCTAATATGTAAAATTGCAAAACATTTCTTGTCTTCTCAAATTCGGTTATGATTTACATAAATAATGCTATATTTTCAAATCAAAATGGTGAAATTTCATATATTTTTTTAATGCAAGTTTGCATCACTTAATAGTACTGTTGTTTAATGAAAGTTTTTATTGTAAAACAGTTGTCAAATGTTAAATGTTTAGCTACTTACATCTTACAACACACTCTTTCACTGCTCTAACTAAAGCGTCACATTTAAATTCGCAACATTAAATGTTTGGCTACTTACATCTTATGATGCACACTTTTACTGCTATAACTAAAGTGTTGCGTTGGAATTCACAAACAGTAAGCCCTACCTTCTTTGATTGGCCATCTCACAGTGATGAGCACTGCTAGACCACTAAGGCAGACCAACCTAAAAATGTAACATTTTACGTTTGTCATCCTAGTAACAAAGTGTAATGAAGTACAGCAGAGCAGCATCAAAAATATCAAATATTGGTGGGGACAATTTGGCCTAATTTCCTATTATTTGGGGGGGACTTGCCCCCCTTAATGTCTATGGTGGTTACGGCCCTGCTTTGAAACAACACTCACTGCAGTCATCAGGAAGACTGATGTTACGCTTCAGTGTTTGAAGTTGGCCAACAGCAGCTGGTTGGGATGGCTGGACACATACTTCTGACATGAGCTCTTTCACAGGGGCTGTGCTCTGATGGGATGTGACTTGAGGGGGCCTCACAACAGCTGCTTGTCTAGGGATGGGCCACCAAAGGAAAGCAAAACGTTTAGATATTTACAGGGAAAGTCAGTTCAGGGTGTGTCATAACCATAGGCGTAAATCCCCCACCCTTTAATAAACCTGTCCCTGTAAAATTTACCTGAATGGGTGAAAAATTATATAAATTAGTGAAATTTTATATTCACAAGTATGATGATTGCACTTAACGTCTCGGTTACGTATGGTAACCCTCGTTCCCTGAAGGAGGGAACGGAGATGTACGTCGGACGTCACTGAGGAATTGAGACAGAATTTTTAACTCAGCTGACTGCAAAGGCTCGAAGGGAGGTCTCTGCAGTGTGGTTAGCACCAGAGACCGGTCCCAAGAGGGTATAGAGGGAGGACGAGGCGGATTCAGTCTCCTCGCCCCCCTCAGGAACCTGACGATCAGACCGTGCTTCTCTAAGGACTTTCCACCTACGAGGTCATGATTGGTGGCAATAGCGGCCACATAAACTTTGAGGGTGAAGGGAGGGGTGAAGGGGTGAAGGGAGACAGCCTTCACTCCAACCCATCTTGTTGGAAGGAAAGCACAGAACTGACCAAACACCTTCGGGGGTCTTCTCGGCGAGAAGTAGACCACCCTGTTTGTTGATGTATGCAATGGCTGCAGTGCTGTCCGTACGGACCAGAACGTGCTTGCCTCTGAGCAGCGTTTTGAAGTGGCTGAGTGCAAGATGAACTGCTAACAACTCCAGGCAATTGATATGCCATTGCAGTTGGGGCCCCGTCCACAGACCCAAAACTGCAAGCCCGTTGTACGTGGCACCCCAGCCGGTGGATGAGGTGCCACAGTGAACAGCATGCCTGGACACTTGTTCTAGAGGCACTCCTGCCCGTAGATATGAAGGGTCTGACCACGGGCTAAAGGTTTGGCGGCATCTCGACGTCACTTGGACATGGAGGGTTCCGCTGTGCCACGCCCATCTTGGGACTCGGTCGTGGAGCCAGTGTTGAAGTGGTCTCATATGAAACAATCCCAACGGCGTTACTGCGGCTGTGGATGCCATATGCCCCAGGAGCCTCTGAAAATTTTTCAGTGGTACCGCTATCCTGCGTTTGAACAAATTCATGCAGGTTCAACACTGACTAGACTCGGTTGCCCTGACTGTCCATCTCCATCCCGAGAAAAGAGATCCTCTGCGTGGGGCAGAGTTTGCTCTTTTCCTAGTTGACCCGAAGCCCCAACTGGCAAAGGTGACTGAGCACCATGTCCCTGTGTTCACACAACTGCTCTCGCGACTGGGCAAGGATCAGCCAGTCATCGAGGTCGTTGAGAATGCGAACACCACACTCTCTCATGGGAGCAATGGCCGCCTCCGTGACTTTCGTGAAGACACGGGGTGACAGGGCCAGCCCGAAGGGTAGGACCTTGTACTGATATGCTCGTCCGTCGAATGCAAAGCGTAGGAACGGTCTGTGTCGAGGGAAAAGGTCGATCGCTGCAAACCAATCCTGGGGACGGACGCATCTGAAGATGCGTTTCTGCATTAGTATTCTGAACGGCAGCCTGTGAAGGGACCGGTTCAAAAGTCGCAGATCCAAGATATGCCGTAACCCGCGGCTTTTCTTGGGCACAATGAAGTACGGGCTGTAGAAGCCAGCCTTCATATCGGCTGGAGGGACCGGCTCGATCACGTCTGAAGCACAGGGAGCATTCTCCTTCGACACGGAGGTGAAGTGAATGCTCCTGAACTTGGGGGGGACGCCGGGCGAACTGAATCGCATAGCCGAGTCTGATGGTACGGATGAGCCAGTGAGACGGGCTGGGAAGCGCTAGCCAGGCTCCCAGAAACCGTGCAAGCGGGACCAACGGCACCAGAGACATGCCCACAGTGGGACAGTGCAGCGGCATGCAGGGACCCAACACAGGCGGGTGGGGGGGCGCGCGAGGGTGGGGAGGCCGCTTGTGTGCGTCCCAAACACAGCCGGCACCCCCTGCTGGCGATAGGAGAGGCGCCTGAGGGTGACAAGGCATGGGAGCTTTGACACCGCCAAGCACGCTCTCTTGGCACCCAGAGATTTTGGAAACTGCTCTTTTTTAATGAAAATTTGGATTCTGCTGGCGCTAGAGCCAGCAGTGGAACAGAATGAAAAGGAATTTGGGGTCCGACTTGACCGCTGCCACTCTCCCAGAGGGAGGCAGTGCAGGCGAATCTTCATCCTCCGAGGACTGGAACTCCCCCTCCGATGCAGCGATTGACATCTGTTCATCCGTCGGAGCCCCGAAGGTCACCTCTGGATGCCGGTGGGAGGGGCCAGCGGGTTCCCCCGGAAGCTCTACTGGTAGTGGCGCTTGTGAGGGATTAGGGGCCTGCGGAGGTTGGCTCGGCGGGTTTGCCCTAAACGTAATCCTCAGGTCACCCCGGCCATTCGTCGAAGTAGATATATTCTGTGGAATAGAGCTAGATCGAGGCATGGGTAGGGGGACTCCACCTTCCCAGAGGTAGGAAAGTCTCGACCCAAGCGCCGCGATAGTCATGTTCCCGCAGTGAGAACACGAACTATACACAAAAGCCGCCTCAGCGTGCTGAATGCCCAGGCACGTGATACAGCGATTGTGACCGTCAGCGGGTGACAGGGAACGACCGCATCCAGAAACGCACGGGTGGAATGACATCTTGAAAAAGACGCAGTGTCACACCCGTGTTGCCCTTTTGTGAGGAAATGCTCTTTTTAGTGCTGAAGCACCCAGGGGAAGACCGCGGCAACACACAGGGGAAGGTGCAGCCTGTGTGTGCACTCACTGACAAAACGCTTCTCACACACTAACAGACTGCTGTGAAAACAGAGTCTTCCTCTGTATCTCTCGGTATCTGAACTCTATTTCTCTAATGATACTCTTCATTAACGCCGCTCGGCTCCGAAGTGAATGACAAATGTGCGCTGCATTTCACTTCCGCTTTATACCCATGACACGGGGTGGAGCGCGAGATGCACACCTCGCACGCCAATTCTCATTGGCCTGTTCTCTAGATCTCGGAAGCTGATAGGGGCTCCCTGAAGTGATCCCAATTTGTCGGTGACGTCCCACATACGTCCAACGTGACTGACTGAAAGGGAACTTAAAATATTAAGTACAATTTGAAAAATTGTTTTGGGGGCAGGCTGCTTTATTGCTTATGTTATTGCAATGCTGTGGTTGTCTCTGAGCATCCACATTTAGAGTGTATTTGGTACTTCACTCTAAAAAATGCTGGGTTGCTTCCACTCATTTTTGGGTCAAATATGGACATAGCCATCTGTTGGGTTTAAAATTTTACAAACCCGATTCCAAAAAAGTTGGGACACTGTACAAATTGTGAATAAAGGAATGCAATAATTTACAAATCTCATAAGCTTATATTTTATTCACAATAGAATATAGATAACATCAAATGTTGAAAGTGAAACATTTTGAAACGTCATGCCAAATATTGGCTCATTTTGGATTTCATGAGCGCTACACATTCCAAAAAATTTTGGACAGGTAGCAATAAGACGCCGGAAAAGTTAAATGTACATATAAGGAACAGCTGGAGGACCAATTTGCACCTTATTAGGTCAATTGGCAACATGATTGGGTATAAAAAGAGCCTCTCAGAGTGGCAGTGTCTTTCAGAAGTCAAGATGGGCAGAGGATCACCAATGTTCCCCCCAATGCTGCGGCAAAAAAATAGTGGAGCAATATCAGAAAGGAGTTTCTCAGAGAAAAATTGCAAAGAGTTTGAAGTCATCATCATCTACAGTGCATAATATCATCCAAAGATTCAGAGAATCTGTAACAATCTCTGTGCGTAAGGGTCAAGGCCAGAAAACCATATTGGATGCCCGTGATCTTCGGGCCCTTAGACGGCACTGCATCACATACAGGAATGCTACTGTAATGGAAATCACAACATGGGCTCAGGAATACTTCCAGAAAACATTGTCGGTGAACACAATCCACCGTGCCATTCGCCGTTGCCGGCTAAAAACTCTATAGGTCAAAAAAGAAGCCATATCTGAACATGATCCAGAAGTGCAGGCATTTTCTCTGGGCCAAGGCTCATTTAAAATGGACAGTGGCAAAGTGGAAAACTGTTCTGTGGTCAGACCAATCAAAATTTGAAGTTCTTTTTGGAAAACTGGGACGCCATGTCATCCGGACTAAAGAGGACAAGATTCAAGATTCAAGAGTTTTATTTGTCACATACACAGTTATATACAGAATATACAACCGGCAGTGAAATGTAAACAGGTCCGCTCCATGGACAGTGCAAATTCACAGTTAAAAACACGAGGAAATTATAATAGAAATATGATAAAAAGTACTAATAATATTATATATATATATATATATATATATATATATATATATATATATATATATATATATATATATATATATATATATATATATATAGAATTATAAATAAATCAAGTCAAGTAGAAGAAAAAGTAAAAAATAAGAATAAAGAAGTGGAATAAAATAAGTGAAGTAAACTGTGCAGTGAGTAAACTGTAGACTTATAAATATGTGGTTAACCAATGTATAAAGAGTATAATGTGCAAACAGGTTTATAACAGGTTGTTACACAGTAACAACGAGAACAGAAAGTGCAGTGCAATGTCAGTGTAATCCAGATCTTTCACCCATAGAAAACATTTGGCACATCATAAAGAGGAAGATGCGACAAAGAAGACCTAAGACTAGAAAGCCTGTATTAGACAAGAATGGGACAACATTCCTATTGCCACACAGTGGTAAACATGGCCTTGTCCCAACTTTTTTGAGATGTTAATTAATTATTATTATTATTTATTTTTTGTATGTGTGTGTGCGCACGTATGTGTGATTGAATTCGTTTTGTCAAGATATGACTACTTTAATTTTTGTTGTTAAACTAAAATTGATTGGTAGTTGGCACATAATGTATTGTTTAAAAAAAAAAAAAGAAAAAAAAAGTTTATGAAGTAGTTACCTGTTCTGAGCAAAATACCTTGCATACTCAGGTAGGGGCTGATACAGCGGAAAGTTGGGCTGAGGATAATTTGCAGGCTGCTTATGCCAGTGATATAAAACCTCTGGTGGGCATTCATCTATAAAGACAATACATACGAACATATATGGTATATATAATGGTAAACACAATTTAATTTTGGTCTTTGTTTAATTGTTTATTAATTGTGTAGAAATTTAATTAAGAAAACTAAAATAATTTAGGAAAAAAAACATTTCATAAGGCATGACTTTAGATTCAATTTTATTTAACTATTAAACGGATTTGGGTGATGGATGATATCTGATGAAAACAAAATGCTTATGATCTCCATGCAAAGCAGAACGTTTTAAAGGGGTCATGACATACCCTTTTTATTTGAATATATGTTCCTTTAAGTTTACTTATTATGTTAGTCAAGTTTATTTGCGCAGTCAAATATTTGCTTATATTTGCAAAACATGAATATTGCCCACCTCATTCTGTCCCCAGTCTCATCAGTAAAAAGATACGATTTATAAATTGTTTATAATTGGCAAAAATCGTTTCTCTCTCCTTTTCAACTCACTCCTCAGCACTACTAGATGGGGTATGGAAGTACCAAGGTAAAGTAATCATGTGTTGTTGTGGAGGCGGCCAGATGCAAATGTCTATCACAATGTGGAGGAATAATGTGAAGAAAGTATAAAATAAGTTGTTTTAGCAGCTTGGTTTCTCTGGCTCTTTTTGGAGTGAGGAGGAATTTTTGAGGTCTGAAACCGACAGTATTTTAATAATACAATGACCACTTGCATGCCAAAAGATTAAAGAAAATGTTATTCCTCATATCATGACCCCTTAAAATCATACAAATAACAGACATACCGTAAAATCCTGGCTGTTTTGTTGGAGAATACCTGCAGAAATTCTCACCCAGGTCAGAGCGAAGAGGACTAGGCTTTTCTAGACTCTCCTCATCCTCACTCACAGGGTTCCGGGCATGTGAATATGGGACAGGGGAATTCAAGTGGTTTTGAATGTTGATGCCTGAGAAATCTTCACTCAAATCTTCTATGTGGGCTCTACAGTCTCTCTGAAGGCGTCTTCCTGAACTTTGAGGCAAGTAGAGACTGGGCAGGCCTGCAGGACTCGCTGTGTGTTGTGAATCACTTATGGAGAGTTTGGTGAAGGGACTAACCCTTAAAACTTGAGGACTAAGCCCACAGCAACCATCTAGGTAATCCAGCCTGCTTACATCACGAACACACATCTCAGGGCTGAATCTACCACTTTTGCCTCCTTCTTTAGGGTTGTGTGACTGGCACTGCTGGCATGTAGGCCAGACCAGATTGAGAGAAGACGAGGTCATAGACTCATCAGTCTCTACAGGCATACTAAGATGTGGACAGAAATCTGAGAAAACAATTGGACAAAGAGAGGTTTACGTTTGGTGCATGATAGATGTAAGCAATAATGTTGTCTTTGGTTGATTCAGACAATTAATTATTAGAGGCATTGACTTCTCAACTGGTGGCATCATGGCATCAGAAGGTTACATGTCTGTTCTAGTGTCACAAAAAGCAGGGACAAACAATGCTAAGTAATACGCAGCCTGCCATATAATGATGCACTGTTAAAATAGCACAATCAATTGGCTTATCAAATTTAAATGCTTCCCATACCTTTTGTTGGTAAATTCAAAGAATGTTTATATTTCACCAACAAATTGTAGAAACATAGAAGAAACATAATTCTGTTATTAAAAAGTTGATATAAAACTACCTTGTGAATATTTTAAAAATATTTTTATATTTTTACAATGTATTATTTGAGTGTTGATTATTAAATAAATTTGAAGAATTAATTGATTATCAAATAAACTTTATTTTAGTTTTTCAGCCGCATGCATCCTGAATTTTAATTTCGGTGCATCACTCATATAAATGTATTTACACAAGAATTACAATAGCAGGAAACATGAATATACAATATATATGAATATGATTATAGCTTAATTTAAAGAAATCATTTTTGTGGGTTAGATGAAGAAATAAATATTGAAATTAATGCAGGTTACCACTTTTTCCCTGTGTATGTTTTAGTGTATTAATTAGAATAAATTGCATTTTTACACCTTGGATGTTTTACATGTTGAAATATGCTTTTTAAAAAGACCACAGAGTGTAACGTCATTAGTAGTGGGGATTTTTCAGTGACTTCACTGCAGGTTAAACAGATGCACATTTTCAGTGCACATTATCAGACAAAGACATGGCTTTTATAACTTATGTGGCAAGTCATGAGCTGGTTATAAGCTGGTCCTGAGCTGGAGATAGTTTCTTAGGACCAGCACTTGATCAGCTTAAACCAGCTCATGACCAGCTAAGGACCAGCTCAAACCAGCTGTCATGTTTCAAAACATAACCAGCATATGCAGTTTTTTTTTTCAACATTTTATGGTGTCTAAAATGTAAGTAACTTAATATTAACTTCTTGTTTATTGAACTTGTATAAAATCAATATCACATTTGTTTTCATTTTAATGACAGATTGCACATCGTTAAAATAACAATTACTATATTAAATCGCAGACAATATATAAAAATCGCACACCTCTACTGAGGACAGCCTTTTTCTTTCTGGTGGGGAATCTGTAACGACCAAAACTATGTATTTACATGCACTATATTATTGTGCGGTGGGGCCTTTAAGAGACTGGTCACTTCACTCATAACATGCGCTATGTGCAAAAGGACTATGTCACCTGTGTGAGGAGTCAAAAATCATTCTGATGGTAAACTGGCTAATAAGGCAAATGGTTTCTGTTTCTATCCCCATGCGCCCTGCCAAAATTTTAGGGTTAAGAAAGTTTAGTGAGTGTGTACAAAATTACATGAAAAGGCCAGACTGCAGTATGTACCATAATACTTAACACTAACATAACATAGCTTTAGTGAATATAGCATTTACTTGCGCTTTTATTTTTATGAAGCTCTCTCCAGCAAGACAGAGGTCGAGCTGGCTTTCCTGCTGGACTATTAAGTAATATAAGCTGGATTTCTATCTGTAGTGTTTTTGCATTTGAAGTTTGGCTGTGTTTTAAAAGTCGTAAACCCACCATTTTTCGATCATAAATCAGCCAGATTCACAATTAAATTCTGATTTAGATTGTGATCATCTCATGTCATGTCAGTGGTTCCCAAACTGGGGGGCACAGAGTTATGAAAAGCACCCCGGCTGATGGATGATGTACAGTCAGCAGAATATTTTGCAAAAGAAAACTTTGCAGGGTGATAAAAGGCTACACTGTGTAATTATCCAGCGTATTATGCAACTACTTGCCAGATAAGTAAATAATTGAACACAAAATATAAATTTTACACATTTTTTTTTATTATCTCAAAATGATGCAGTAAACGCTTTAACGGTCTGTTATCAGTTGTAGCAGTTGTTGTCGTGCAATAACACACCACTAGATGGCGCGATTAAAGCATCAGAATTGAGTACTGCAGGGAGCCGTGTAGAAATATTTCATTTAATTTATTTTATTTATAAAACACTATTTAATACAACTGCAGTTGCCCAAAGTGCTGTATAGAGATCAAGATAAATAAAACTAAAACATACACAGCTAAATTTAAAGTAAAACACAGAGAAACATAAAACATGGCTCACTATGCAGTGAAATTAAATGCCTGAGATAACAGATGTGCTTTTTAACAGAGTTTTAAACATGTATATAGTTGGAGCTGCTCTAACATGCAGGGGTAAAAGATTCCACAGTCTAGGTGCAGCTACTGAAAAAGCCTGGTCCCCCCTGAGTTTCAATCTAGACCTAGGAACAGTTAAAAGCAGCTGATCAGAGGATCTAAAAGATCTAGTAGATGTGTGTCGTTTTACCAGGTCTGCAAGGTAAGGTGGCACCAACCCATTTAATGATTTAAAAACAAACAATAAAATCTTAAACTCTATTCGGAAACATACTGGCAACCAATGAAGTGATGATAGAATAGGAGTAATGTGCTCTCGTTTTCGCGTACCTGTCAGCATCCTATCGGCCGCATTTTGGACTACCTGCAAACGCGACAGCGCTGCCCAACTGACTCCTTATAAAGGGAGTTACAATAATCGAGCCTTGGAAAAATAAAGGCAAGAATGACTTTCTTAAGGTCCTTAGAAGAGACAAAATGTCTGTACTTTAGCCAAAAGTCTCAAATGAAAAAAAGCTGGATTTAACAACCGCATTTTTTGTTTTTCAAATTTAAAAGCCTTTTCCATTTAAAAGAATTCTTCACCACCATTTTATTATACGATGGACCAAGACTAATAGTATCAGTCGATCCAAATATAATAATCCGTTTTATTTTGTTGAGTTTTTAAAAATGTAAATGACATCCAGTCTTTTATATCATTTAGACAGGCTAAAAAGAGTTAGGGCATTTTTGTCATTCTGTTTCAAAGGTAGATAAATCTGCGTGTTGTCCGCATAATGAAAAGAGACATTGTTTCTTAAAAAACAAAACAAAAAATAAAAACAATCCCAAAGGGAGCATATACAGAGAAAAAAAGACGTGGAGCAAGAATGGAGCCTTGAGGAACTCCACAGATGAAAGGAGCTGAGGATGATAAGAATTCACCAATATTGACTGCAAAGCTTCTATTTGACAAATAAGACTTAAACCACTGAAGGGCCACTCCGCGAATTCCGACATATTTCTCTAAACGAGAGACCAAAACAGTGTGATCTACAGTATCAAATGCAGTAATACTAAAATTGCCAGAGCTCCGAAATCTACAGTTAATAAAATATAATTGTAGACCTTCAGAAGTGCTGATTCGGTACTGTGTTTTGCTCTGAAATCTGATTGGAAAACCTCAAGTACTGATTTTTTTTCTCCAAAGAGGCCTATAATTGGTTGAAAACTACTTTCTCCAGAACTTTTGAAAAATAGGACATTTTAGAAATCGGTCTAAAATTTGATAAAACTGAAGGATCTAAATTAGATTTTTGAATAAGGGGCTGCACTGTAGCATGTTTAAAATACACCGGAACAGAGCCTGTAGCTAAACAACAATTAATTATAGCCATGACAATCGGACCAATAACACTAAAAGCCTGTTTAAAAACGCAAGTAGGAATAATATCTTGAGGACAGGTTGTAGGCTACAAATGTTCAATAATCTCCACCAGGGTTGTAAAAGAAACAGGCTCAAACTGATTAAAGACAGCAGAGCATGTAGATGGGACTGATGGATGAATAGAAGATTGAGTATCATCAATCTTCTCAAAATGTTTAAGAAACTTTTCACATGTTTGTAAAGAAGCATCAACACCATCAGAAGCAGGAGGATTAATAACATAATTGAGCGCATTAAATAAGACTCTAGGTTTGTAGTGATTTTTTTCAATAACATCTGAAAAATACTCAGCCCTCGTTCTTTTGAGCATTTTCTGATAATTAGACAGCGAATCCCTAAAGATCTCATACGAAACTTTAAGCCTGTCCTTCCATTTGCACTCCGCTTGTCTACAAACCTGTCGGAGGGCGCGAGTGGATTCATTTAACCATGGTTCAGATTTAGGTTAACCTTAACCTTCAATGGAGCAACAAATTCTAAAATACTGGTACACGTAGAGCTAAACCAAGAGAGCAATTCTTCAGCACATGGGCCCATAGGATCCAAATTGAAGTTAAAAGCAATATTATTATAGGCAGTACAAAAGTCATTAACAGTAGCAGAATTCACAGTACGAAAATAGTGGGCACTTGGTTTAACAGCACACTTGGTTTAACAGCAAGACATGGGAGAGAAATTTCAAACACAACAGACTTATGATCAGAAAACCCATTATCAAAAATTTCAAATGTCAAATACAGAAAACCAATGGGATAAAACAAGACCCAGGGTGTGACCATGTTCATGTGCTGGACCTGTCACAGACTGAACAAGATTAAATGAATCAATAAGGTTCAAAAAGTCTTTAGCCAGAGAGTCGGAAGGATAGCAAACATGAATATTAAAATCCCCAAGAATCAAAAGTCTGTCATAATTTGTCATAATTCCTCCTAAAAATTCAGTAAACATTCAATTTAGGTGGTCGGTAGACCAACGCACACAGCACAGGGTAAAAACTAGAGTATTTATCAGCTGTCAGACACAAAAATGTCTTTTAAAAACTGATATGATCGACCCGCTGTTCGAGGGGAATTGAAATAGAAACAATCCGATGGTACAAGTTCATTAAAAGGGCTGAGGTCCCCAACTGGAAGCCATTGTCTCAGTCACAAATAAGAAGCCCAAACCTCTTGAGGTAAAAAAAAAAGTCATTTAATATAAAAGACTTGTCTACCAACGTCTTGAATTAATCAGAGCCATCCTGACCAAGACAGAATCACAAGCCGACTGTGATGCATGACACAGCGAGCGGAGGTGCTTTAGATCCACACCACCCCTGCAAAGACAAGCCAAACGTACCTGAGGGGGAGTTGAATAGTAAGCAGGTACAACAGGCCGAATCCAGCAGTACAATGGCTCCAGACATCACCAGGAAAAATAACGATCCCGAACTAGCTCACATCGGTGGACAGAGGAGAACGAATGAGACACAGCAAAGGACGCAAGGCACAATTTCCATCTGGTGAGAGCACCACCTCGCTTTCCACGTCTTTACCATCGTTTTCTTCCGGGAAGAGCGCAGGATAACCGGCGTAAACTTTTCGGAATATCGGGCAAAATCGGAGGTAGACTGGTGCCAGATTCCCTGAGATCCTGCGACAGAATTTCGGATATCAAATAATGTTTGCTTGTCATAGACAAGTGCAGTTGAAACATGTTGAAAGATAAGAGATGTTGAAATGTTGAAAGAAAACAGAACAATAACAACCAAACAGGTAGGTTGTAGACGGAAAGACACGCACACAGTGTATTCTGTATGAAGCATGGACAATTTTGTGAAAGGATTGCCATTGAAAGGTAAACGTAAAGCAGATGATGAACAACTTGTCTATACCAGGCACGAGGGAACAAAATCAAACAGAACCCAGTGGTGTTCAATCTGTTACTGGATACTACACGACAAATCCTATGTTCTATTTCTGATGAACTTCAGCACTCTGACACAAAGGACAAATGGATTTGCAATGTTCGCTTTGTTTGCGTCCAGCAGACATCAGCTGTTGTGGTGTGGCCATTGCGTCTGGTGCAGTGAAAAGACATGAAAATATGACGAGGCATAGCTCACACTCAGATTCACCAGCACAAAGATGGGTGATGAAGCCGAACAAAGGAAGACGCCAAGTAGCCTAGTTAAGCAGCTAGTATACTATATTTTTCATCACCAGGAAAAATAACGAGAGTTAAAGAGTTCACAATATTTATGTAACTGATCACAACATTTCAAATCATAATTTTGCAGTCAAGGTCATGTCTGTATGGAAGCTTGTTTCCGCCACAGAATAAAAAATAAAAAAGGTAATTGTGACTTTTTGGGCCAGATTTACTAACAGCTTGCACCAGCGCAAACCCTCTTTTGGCGTTAAAAAACTACTGTCAGGATTTACTAAAGTCGCGCTGTGATAAATTAGCGCTGAAAAGGCGTGGACAAGGTTATTTCTGCGGCTGACCTTATTGCATAGGCATTTGTAGGAGTTTCCATTTCAGGCGCAAAATTTATGGGAGGAGAGTATTTAAATGAATCATGCGAGGTGCTTTACAAAGGTTTGCGCTCGTAAATTTACTAGTGTTTGCGCCTTTATTTACCATTGGCTGGAGCCATCTCTGGATGCTGGTCACAGTGGCTAGAGCCCTCTTTGGATGCTGGTCAGTGGCTGGAGCGGTCACTGGGCTCTGGACGGAGACAGGGGATGTCACTGGGCTCTGGATGAAGACAGGGGATGTCACTGGGCTCTGGACACCCACTCTAAAAGCAGAGCCACTCAGTTGCAGTGCAAGGCCCATGTAATATTCCAGCGTCCAGTAAGGGTCTCATAGCAACATGAGCGAACAGAGCGGCTCTGATAATCCCCCCCGAAAGAAGACCACGATGCATACTTCGTCCATCTTAGTCAAGCGAGCCAGCCTGATATATTCCCGCACATAGTCCTCAGTGCTGTGCTCTCCTTGACAGAGACATACTAATCTCCCCACTGGATCCATTAAATGGTCGGTCATTCTGTCAGGACTTCAACTTCAACTTCAGGACACGGGAAATAACAGGCGGCAGGCAGAGATGCAGGATCCAAATGAAGGGAAATTTTAATGAAAATAAACAATCAAACATAAATCAGGTATGGATGGCTGACGTGAAACTGACGTTTCGACGCTTTGTCGAGATCCCGAAGCACAGATGTTTCGAAACACTGCTCCAAACTGTGATTCAAAACACCCATGTCACGTGACTATGGATAAAATGAAGCTTCAAGTGTTTCATCAGGTGGCGCCTGTCGAAACTGCGTTTGATTGAAAGGGGCAGGAACAAACCACACAGTCACACATCTGTATGAACCTAATTCCCCACAGTTTAAAACTAAGTGAAGTTAATAACATCTTCACCTCGTAGGTTTTTGTGAGAGGAGAGAGATTTTGTGACATAAGTGAGATTTATAGTGCGCTTTGGTTAGTTATATTTAGGCTAGATTTAAATTATATATATTGGCTGATAGGTATAGACAGTGACAGATAGTTAGGATAGATTCAAGATTCAAGAGTTTTATTTGTCACATACACAGTTATATACAGAATATACAACCGGCAGTGAAATGTAAACAGGTCCGCTCCATGGACAGTGCAAATTCACGGTTAAAAACACAAGGAGGAAATTATATAGAAATAGGATAAATTAAAAAAAAATATATATATATATATATATATATATATATATATATATATATATATATATATATATATATATATATATATATATATATATATGTAGAATTATAAATAATCAAGTCAAGTAAAAAATAAGAATAAAGTGGAATAAAATATTTGAAGTAGACTGTGCAGTGAGTAAACTGTAGACTTATAAATATGTGGTTAACAAATGTATAAAGAGTATAATGTGCAAACAGGTTTATAACAGGTTGTTACACAGTAACAACGAGAACAGAAAGTGCAGTGCAATGACAGTGTATCGATGTTTATCCTGAAGTGAAGTCACGTGATGTTAAGTTCAGGAGTCTGATGGCCTGGGGGAAGAAGCTCCTCCTGAGTCTCTCAGTTTTGGCCATCAGGCTTCGGAAGCGCTTACCAGATGGCAGCAGCATGAAATGAGGGTTTGCAGGGTGATTAGAGTCCTTGATGATCTTGGTAGCTCTACCTTTGCAGCGTTTGGTGTAGACGTCCTGCAGAGACGGGAGAGCTGACCCTGAGATACGCTCGGATAAGCGCACGACTCTTTGCAGGGCTTTGCGGTCATGACTGGTGCTGTTCCCATACCACGCTGTGACGCACTGAGTTAATACACTTTCTATCGCCCCTAAATAGAACGTTTTCAGGATAGCTGGTGAAACCCTGAATTTCCTCAGCTGGCGCAGGTGGTACAGTCTTTGCCTGGCTTTTTCACCTGTGTCTGAATGTGAGCAGTCCAGGTCAGGTCCTCGGAGATGTTTACTCCCAGGTACTTGAAGCTGCTCACTCTCTCTACTGGTGACCCGCTGATCATGAGGGGGGAGTATGTCCGTTGCTGTCTCTTCCTGAAGTCCACAATCATTTCTTTGGTCTTGCCAACATTCAGAGAGAGACAGTTGTCCTGGCACCATGATGTTAGATGCTCCACCTCGTCCAAGTATGCCGTCTCATTGTTGTTGGAAATGAGGCCCAGGACAACAGTATCATCAGCAAATTTGATGATAGAGGTGGAGCTGTGTGTGGACAAACAGTCATGCGTGTAGAGAGAGTAGAGCAGGGGACTCAGGACACAGCCCTGTGGAGCTCCCACACTCAGGGTGATGGAGGTGGAGGTGGACTGGCCTATTCTCACCACCTGAGGCCTGCCAGTGAGGAAGTCCTCAATCCAGTGGCAGAGAGAAGGATTCAGGCCGAGATCCAGGAGTTTGGAGGTTAGCTTGGTGGGAACTATGGTGTTAAAGGCTGAGCTATAGTCAATAAATAGCAGCCTTACGTAGTTCCCACTTTTGCTGTCGATGTGAGTGAGGGAGGAGTGGAGGACATGAGAGATGGCATCTTCAGTCGATCTATTGGGACGATAGGCAAACTGAAGAGGGTCCAAAGTGCCAGGAATGAAGGCGCAAATGGTGTTTTTAATGAGTCTCTCAAAGGCCTTCATGACTATAGACGTGAGAGTCACTGGACGATAGTCATTTAGGCAAGAGGGTTTACGGTTCTTAGGGACCGGGATGATGGTGGATTTTTTGAAGGAGGTGGGGACCACAGATGTAGCGAGGGACTCATTAAAGATAGATGTAAACAACCCGGCGAGCTGATCAGCACAGGACCGCAGAACACGACCTGAAATACCATCTGGCCCGGCAGCTTTCCTGACGTCCACACGCTTGAGTGCTCTCCGAACTTCATCCTCTGAGACAGAGATCACGTGGTTGTTACTGCTCTGAGTAATTTCCTCTAACGCGCCACTTGGCGGAGTCGCGTTGCCGCGGTTACAATCAAAGCGAGCGTAGAAAGAGTTTAACTCATTCACGAGCAACGGGTCAGCGTTCACCTCTGCAGAGGATTTAGATCCAAAGGAGCAGATGGACCTCAGACCTTGCCACATGCGCCGCGAGTCGCTGAGTTGGAAATGAGTCTCCACTCTGTCTTTATATCGGAGCTTTGCGGCTTTAACTGCACGCCGCAGAGCATAACAGGACGTTCTGTATTCAGTCATATTCCCTGAATGGAGACCGGCGTTGTAAGCAGCAGTGCGTGCGTTCACTGCCGCGCGGATTGAATTGTCCACCCACGGTTTCTGATTTGAGAAGGACGTTATTGTTATTGTTTGCGTGGCTTGCTCTGCAAGCGTGTTGATGAAGCAAAGCACCACATCCGTGAACTCGCTGACATCAGCTGAACTCGCTCGGAACATGTCCCAGTCAACATCATCCAGGGCTGCCTGAAGCGCGGTCTCTGAGTGGGGCGACCAACGCTTAACTTCCCGCCTCACCGGGGGTTCCTGGAGGAGCTTTTGTTTGTATTCGGGAGTGAGGAAAATGGCGGCATGATCCGATTTGCCAAACGCTGGAAGTGACCGCGCTTTATAGGCGTTCTTAAATGGGGTGTAGCAATGATCCAGTGTGTTTGCTCCTCGTGTGGGGCAGGAGACGTGCTGATGAAAGTTTGGCAGGACTTTCTTTAGGTTTGCTTTGTTAAAATCGCCCGCGACAATGAACGCCGCGCGCCGGGATGTTTGTTTATGATGCCGCTGGCAACATCATGAAGGCCAGATAAAGCCAGCGCTGTGTCTGCCTGCGGTGGATGTAAACGGCGGTCGCGACAACCGCAGAAAACTCCTCGGCAGATAGAATGGGCGGCAAATGATTGTTAAATGTTCCAGATGAGGCGAGCAGGACCGCGAGAGAATGGTGATGTTCCTGGGATCGCACCATTTCTTGTTGATCATGAAGCATACTCCACCGCCTTTGGATTTACCGGCCTCGGCTGTTCTGTCCATCCGAAAAACAGAGAAGTTCTCCGACGGCGTCACAGCTGTGTCCGGGACGCGGCGTGAGCCATGTTTCGGACAAACAATAGATATTACAGTCTCTCATGTCCCGTTGAAAACTTATCCTGGCTCGAAGATAGTCCATCTTATTATCCAAGGATTGAACATTTGCTAAAAGAATGCTCGGGAGAGGAGGTCTGAATGCCCTTTTCCTCAGTCTGTTACGGATACCAGCGCGTTTCCCACGGTGTTTCTTGATTCTTCGCCGTTGACCCGTCTGTCCATTGTTCAACTCGGCGTTGCGAAGAATCTCAGATGGCCACAGGGGATCGGTGAAAGTGTCCTGAAGCAGTCCAATGTAGAGGTAACCAATGTCCAAAAGAGTTTTGCTGTCATAGTAGATCAATGCAGATGATAAGTTTGTAAAAGCTGAGAGTAAAAGAAAGTAAAATAGTAAATAAAAGCACAGTCTTCGCGGAGCGACCTGAACGGCGACCAAACACAGCGGCGCCTACACATTCATATAGGCCAAGTTAGATAGTGACAGATAACACAGCACAAGTTAGAGATAAAGAATTATATAGATATAGATTCATAGGTGAGATGAATACCCGGATGAATACCCGGGTACACTCACCTAAAGGATTCTCATTAATGCAATTATCTAATCAGCCAATCACATGGCAGTTGCTTCAATGCATTTAGGGGTGTGGTCCTGGTCAAGACAATCTCCTGAACTCCAAACTGAATGTCAGAATGGGAAAGAAAGGTGATTTAAGAAATTGAGCGTGGCATGGTTGTTGGTGCCAGACGGGCCAGTCTGAGTATTTCACAATCTGCTCAGTTACTGGAATTTTCACGCACAACCATTTCTAGGGTTTACAAAGAATGGTGTGAAAAGAGAAAAACATCCAGTATGCTGCAGTCCTGTGGGCGAAAATGCCTTGATGCTAGAGGTCAGAGGAGAATGGGCCGACTGATTCAAGCTGATAGAAGAGCAACTTTGATTGAAATAACCACTTGTTACAACCGAGGTATGCAGCAAAGCATTTGTGAAGCCACAACACGCACAACCTTGAGGCGGATGGGCTACAACAGCAGAAGACCCCACCGGGTACCACTCATCTCCACTACAAACAGGAAAAAGAGGCTACAATTTGCACCAGCTCACCAAAATTGGACAGTTGAAGACTGGAAAAATGTTGCCTGGTCTGATGAGTCTCGATTTCTGTTGAGACATTCAGATGGTAGAGTCAGAATTTGGCGTAAACAGAATGAGAACATGGATCCATCATGCCTTGTTACCACTGTGCAGGCTGCAGGTGGTGGTGTAATGGTGTAGGGGATGTTTTCTTGGCACACTTTAGGCCCCTTAGTGCCAATTGGGCATCGTTTAAAATGCCACAGCCTACCTGAGCATTGTCCATCCCTTTATGACCACCATGTACCCATTCTCTGATCGCTACTTCCAGCAGGATAATGCACCATGTCACAAAGCTCGAATCATTTCAAATTGGTTTCATGAACATGACAATGAGTTCACTGTACTAAAATGGCCCCCACAGTCACCAGATCTCAACCCAATAGAGCATCTTTGGGATGTGGTGGAACGGGAACTTCGTGCCCTGGATGTGCATCCCACAAATCTCCATCAACTGCAAGATGCTATCCTATCAATATGGGTCAACATTTCTAAAGAATGCTTTCAGTACCTTGTTGAATCAATGCCACATAGAATTAAGGCAGTTCTGAAGGCAAAAGGGGGTCAAACACAGTATTAGTATGGTGTTCCTAATAATCCTTTAGGTGAGTATGTGTATATTGTGTGTATATTATATTATATTATATTATATATATATATATATGCCGGGTTCATGAATATTAATCGCTGTCAGTGTTGCTCAAACTGATTTGCTGAAATCAAAAGTGAAGGAAATAGATAAGCGCCAACCAATGAGATTGAATAATTGAATAAAGGCTGAATAATTCCAAATGAACTCATTTATTATTTCAGTCTCTTAATTAATCAATGCTGATGGATACCTGTATTCCTATTCAGAGTTTTTGAACAAATATAATATACCCATCACTCCACGAGAGTTTGCTATTGTAATGGATGCCATTGCTTATGGAGCAATAACTCTTCTCAGAGACTCAGCCAGATCTCAGTTTTCTTTGTCAGCTCATCCCTTTGATACAATGATTAGGAATATTTGTTTTTTTATCTAACCCTACAACAAATATATACTTATTAGTCAGCTAGCTGATGACACTACCCTGTTTTTAAAAGAAGAATCACAGATTCCGATTGCCATCCAACACATAAAATTTTTCTCTAAAGCTTCTGGTTTAAATTTAAATCTTAATACATGTGAGCTGTTAGCCATTAAAACCTGTCCTTCTCTCTCCCTTTACAGTATTCCAGTTAAGTCACAGGTGACCTATCTTAGAGTATCCATATGTAAGGATGATAAAGTCAGATGCAGACTAAACTTTGACCCAGTTGTTGGGAAAGCTAAAAGGAAATTCAATTCATGGTTACAGAGAGATTTATCTCTGAGAGGACGAACGCTTATTGCTAAAGCTGAGGGTATTTCAAGAATTACTTATCCTGCTCTCTCCTTATACATGGATAAATCTGCATGTGCAGATATTGACAGAATGCGGTTTGATTTTCTGTGGAACCATATAAGAGGCATTACATTAAAAAGTCTGTGGTTATTAACAATTATGAATGTGGTGGTCTAAACTTTTTAGATTTTACTTCCCTAAATAATACTTTTAAGATAAATTGGTTAAAACATTATTTAACCTCTTAACCTGCGCCCCTATTTTTGAAAATTTTCTGAAAACGAAAAATGTCTGCAGCTCTTAAACCCTATGATCTATATTCATAAATCTGGTCTTATTTTAAACTAGACACTTGAAATTTTGTTACCCAAGAGTGATAACTCAAAGTAGTATAGGAACAAAGTAAATCAAGGAAAATATACTTAAGTGACATACGTTTTTTTTGTTTTTTCACTTAGGGAAAGAATTAGAGACTTTAATGTTAAGGGCCTAAATAACCTAAATATAAAACTGAATGTCTGATCATGTTTTGATTCAAATTTGAGGATGATTCTCTCAAATGTAGCTGTAGAGACCTGGGAGGGGTCTCAACTACTTGAGAGGAAGAGTCCAAAGTACAGGGGAGATCGTCAGAATAATTATTAGAATCGATGTTTAATTGA
The DNA here is from genome assembly GCA_018749465.1 of Paracanthobrama guichenoti. Lineage (NCBI taxonomy): Eukaryota > Metazoa > Chordata > Actinopteri > Cypriniformes > Gobionidae > Paracanthobrama > Paracanthobrama guichenoti. Next base: position 173,223 of record JAGHMJ010003458.1, read on the forward strand.
AAATGGACATGATTGATTACTCTAATTCAAAACGCTCATGCAAACGAAGAAGGATTTCTTGTTTTTTCCCTATTTTTTCGTTGTTTTGGTTAAAAAGTGGGATGCATTTTGATGAGTGGACCCTTACAGTGACAAGTATGCTGTTGTTTTTGGATTCGTCTGATCTAATCTGAGATGAAAGATGAGTACTGCGATTATTATGCTAATGTTTAAATAGCTAGTGCTTCAGCATTACATTTAACCCTTTCCTCTCTGGTGTATTTATTGCAGAAACAAATTCAGAACACGAATATTGAGTGTTTTAGCTTTCAAATGATGCATAGTTTGTGATAGTTGATTGAATATTTTGTATAAAACAAAAGTAAATAAAAGTACAAACACGCCCACTTCCATCAACTCTCATACATTGTGTCTTTCTGGAATGGCCAGTTTGTTAACATTCCATGGAAAAAAATTGTGGACTTTGTCATCTAAATATTTAATAACCAATAAGGTCAAAGAAGTGTTTTACAAATTACGTCATCTTTTTTATCCTGTGATGCTCTATTTAAAAAAAATAAATAAATAAAAATAAAAAATGCTTCCTGATATTGACCCTTTATGTTCTTTTTGTGGTGCTGAAGAATCTATTTCTCATCTCTTCTGGGATTGTTCATACACAAGTCTGTTCCGGAAGGATTTCTGTATTTTTGTTTCACCACAAAGCGTTTCTTTGTTATACAAAGATGTTTTATTTGGTCAGCAAAACTTTGATAAAGATGTAGGACCAATATTTTTTGATAAACCTTTTTGTTTTTGTATCGAAATTTTTCTTACACAAAAATTCAGAGTGTTAAGCCCTACTTTTTATTTTTCGTAAGGAAAATAAATCCTACCTGGACACTCTTCTTACATCCAGCAACTCCAAAGCCCTTAAAACGGTCTCATATGTATGATATTTTCCTGATTGTCTAACCTGTAATTATACTTTCAATTGTATTTACCCCTGGCATTTATTATGTTGGCTATGTTCTTTGCATTATTAATAATAATAATAATAATAAAAGATCAGTGGTTCTATGGCGGTTTCTCCAAGTCACGTGACTGAAAACTATGACTAGTGCGTTTAGATACAAGTCCTACTGTGGAATTACTGTGAAAGTCATGCAATTATCAACCTGGAATATACTGTAATTTCACACTGAAATTAACAGTATGTAAAACAAAGCTTTCAAAAACAGATTTACCTCGAAAAGATTCCATTGCTTTCCCCGTATTGTTGAATTCAGACTGTGATATCTGATGGGGTAAATACAAAACCACACAACACCGTATAGAAAATTAGAGATTAATCAATATATGGCGTTTTAAGTAAAAACGTATAACGTAAACCTTAGCCTAATTCGTGAGGCCTCGTGTGAGTCCAGAGTTGCAAACTCTGACCACTCTTTAACAATCCCAATAATCAAACCACATACAAGCTACTCTAAAGTCCAGCACATCTTTTTATTTTAAATAGATCAAACGTTTGTTCAAACATATGCATAAATAGACTCGTTTACGATTACAGTTTTGTAGGTTTCTTACCTGTTCAGAGCCTGTACTTGTCTCTTCCTGGACAGCGTCACACCTGCTTTCGGTATGCTCAGAAAACATTCACGTCTATGGAAATTAGGGGAAGTCCACACTCTCTTTATGCAAATATCGCGGAGCGAAAAGTCTGAGCCATCCAATCAAGTTATAGAACAACGTGACGAATCCAAAGAATAAAACTAGGCAGCTTTTCACCTTTCACCACAGAAGCGTGTGTACTATATTATGAGAGAACTCAACTTAAAATTAAATGGTTGATGGTCAAAGGGCTGAGAGAGAGAGAGAGAGAGAGAGAGAGAGAGAGAGAGAGAGAGAGAGAGAGAGAGAGAGAGAGAGAGAGAGAGAGCGAGAGAGCGAGCGAGCGTTTCACAAAAACCTAGGATATGGCATTAGTCCTTCTGGCCATACAACAACAACGTTCCCAAATAATCACATTAGCCTATATCTGAACAAAATGTGGACAAAAATCCACTAAAAGAACTTAGACTAACAAAAATAAATCAATGCAAATACTGAAAAAGCCCCATAAGCCTTCATTGTGACCTAACCAAACGCAACACGTGAGAAAAATGATCTTTTCCGGGTTAATGATTTTTTTTTTTTTTTGGTACTAACCAGCCGCAACGGCGATTCACAGCGATTAAATTACGGTTTTTATTTCTGTGCTGGTGCAGATTATGTGCTTTATTTAATGTAAAGGGAATTTAAAGTGAGTTTGATATTATGTTTTGTGACCTTATAGACACAGCCTTACTGAAAGCAACAATGGATAATTGTTGGATCTTGAGGCTATGTTCGAACCATCAACTCAAGGTGAACAAATAAGTGTATTCTATGATAAAATAAATAAATAAATAAATAAAAATGTTTTAGTCACTCAGTATGTATTTTTAATCATGCTAAAATGCTGTAACATTTGGCAATTCGATATTGTACTTATCCATTTCGTTGTGAAAGCAGTCAGTGCGCTTGCAGAGAGAGCCCACCCACACACTCTTCTGATTAGCTGTGATTTTTGATTGATTGATCTCGGGTTGAGTCTGGTTTGCCGCAGAAAATCTTGTTGCATCGCGTCTCTGATCGCGTCTGGTTAGGACACGGAGGCTGTTTAAATTTGCTTTTCAAAGCTGCAACAGAACTAACCAGCGGCATCGTGAGCTGTTTATTTCCCCTGCTTGTCTGAATGCCAGGGTATGGCAACTGTCATACTCTGCCATATGTAAACGCCGCCCCTGAGAGAGAGAGAGAGAGAGAGAGAGAGAGAGAGAGAGAGAGAGAGAGAGAGAGAGAGAGAGAGAGAGAGAGAGAGAGAGAGAGAGAGAGAGAGAGAGAGAGAGAGAAGATATATGAACATAGAACATAGATGTTATGAAATTCCCCATAAATGTAAGTGAATGAAGACAAAGCATTAAAAATAAAGACAACAACAATAATAATAACTAGAATGTACATTTCCTGAAGAAAATGTGAGTGGTGCTTGCAGTGGCAAAACTCGGGACCCGGTTGCTAGGTTGTGTATACTGGTTTCTCACCCGAAACAAAAGAGCCCACCCCCATGTCTGTACGATGTTCTCGCGCTGAGATATAGCTTATTCATGTTTGTACAGTTGCTAGGGTACTCTATATGGTTGCTATGGTGTGTTTATACAGTTTATGGGATGATATTGAAAGACTATTTGCCAGTCTGAGTCAAAAAACAAAACAAAAAACTACTCTGTGTTTCTACAATATTCTAGTACTGAGATAGCTTGTAAACATGTTTTTACATGGCGTGGCTAAAGAGTTGTCTAGGTGATATGTATGTGATATGTCTCACTCAAAAGAGCCCAACCTCTTGTCTGTACAATGTTATGATCCAGTGCAATTCCTCTCATCCTTTTTCAATGGAAGTTTATGGAGTCCATAAACTTTTTTATATCTTAGACACTTTAATTCCACTTTTAGAAAATTGTAATTTGTTAATTGTCATAATTGTTATTGAACGTAAATACCTTTCTGATGAGATATGTGATGAGAAAAGGGAGAATTACCACAAGCCTAACTCTACTGACTGTGCCACTGAAGACATTATAAATGGTACTGGTGCTAATAGGTATAAAAAAAAAATACCTGCACAATAGATGCATCAAACTACATGACACAATCTCACTGGATTATTACAATTGACGGCAAAAAGAATATTTGGAAATGTAAATTGATATTTTGTAATGACACACATTTCAACAACATTACAACAGCCAATCATAACAGCTGCTTAGCATGTAAACATCATGTATTGCTGTGAAATACCCCAAAATGCATGAAAATCACATACAAATCATATTCTATCGTAATTGTATATTTATTAGCTTCATGTTTCACATATAGAAATGTTTCTCTGGGTTTATGTATGGACTCGTCACCGGAAGAGACAGGCACGTAATATGAGTGATGTGAACAGTGAATGATCTGGAGTCATTATGGAGTCTATAAACTTTTTAGGCACTTTAATTCCACTTTTAAAAAATTGTAATTTATGTTAATTGTCATTGTCATCATTTTTATTCAAAGTAAATACCTTTCCCTCTGAGATATGTGATGAGAAAAGGGAGAAAAGCATACTCTGCCAAAGGCGGATTCAAACCCATGTCAAAATAGAAGCTCCATGCTTAGGCCTATTCTGTCTAAATAAATTAAGTAAAAGTGTAGATCTATCAATATTTCTCCAATTATGCACACTTCTGGATTAAAAACCCATATAGATGGCATTTAGTGAAGCCATGTGTACACACAAACATGTGAACTGACATGCTCTTTACTAGGGCGACCAGATGTCCCCGTTCCCTTTCGTTCAGTCACTCCAAGTAACGTCAGTGACTGACGAATGGGGGTTTCGCCTAGAAGCCTATCATCTTCAAGATCTAGAAAAACGCCCAATGGCAGTGCCAGTGCCATGGGCATGCAGAATTTGCATAGCGTAACTTCGCCCCACAGCGTGGGTATATAAGGAAGTACGCTGGCACATCACATTATGTTTCTGCTTCGGAGCCAAGAGTATCTCTTCACTCCTGCAAGCCTGAATTCTGAGTACTCTCTCAGTTCTTCGAGATGAGCGGTTCTCCAGGGTGTTGGTGTGACGGCGCGTTCCAGCGATCTCACATTGCCTGCCTGCTGATCTGTGCAGTGATCTGCAACAGCTGTGTGTGTTTTCCCTGGGCGCTTCGACACTCTGCTGAACTTTCCTCTCACTAAAAGAGCTTGCGCATGGCACGTCTTTTTAAAGATGGTTCGCCCGCGGACTTCCGGGTGCGATCGATCTCCGTTGCCGTCTGATGGGCACAATCACTGCTTAACGTGTTTGGGCTTCAGCACGCTCGGGCAGTGTTTGTGGATGTGCATGTTTTTCACTGCGGGAACATGTCCATCGTGATGTTGCGGTCAAGACTTAATGATCTCCGTAATGGAGAGAGTGTCCCCTCTGCCACACTGCGACTTACCGTCTCCGAGAGAGATGGTACTTTGGCTGGTGGCCAGGGTGACCTGAGGGCTGTGCTGTGGTATTAAGAACCCAGACGATCATTCCTTGGGCCACGCCCCCCTCTCGCACATCGCTACCCATGAGTGCATGGACCGAAGTGGCGGGACCATCTGCTGACGCCCCGTTCATTTTGTTCACACTCCAGATAGCGATGAGATGTCAATTGCCGCATCCCAAGGTGGGCTAGAGTCCTTTGGGCATGAAGATTCGGCTGGGCTCCGCCTTTGGGCGTGTCAGCACTGCTCCGGTCCAACCCAGAGTTGACAGCCATATTATCTCGGGCAGCCCCATCGAGGGCAGAGAAGGTGGAGGAGGCCACCGAATGGTCACGGGAAGACACAGGAACTTCCAGGACCGCGTGAGCTCATCATGTACCTCAGGGCAAAAGGCATTGGGGATGGGGCCCGACAGCTGTCAGGTGCCGCCCCGAAACCGACCGTTCAACCGCGAGCGCTCGTGACAGGGCGGGAAGTACCACAACAGCCCGAGGCTTGTGGCTGCCCGAGATAATATGGCTGTCAACTCTGGGTTGGACCGGAGCAGTGCTGACACGCCCAAAGGCGGAGCCGGCCTTAGGGTACACTGGGGTCCCCCCTCTGTTGGACACTCTGTTGCGCACTTCGGTGTCCATGGAGTGCTTTGATGTGGCGTGGCTATCCTAAGCACCCCTTGCCCTAGCCTGTGGGCTCTCATCTACTTCAGTGGCGAAGTCCTGCTGAGCTACGGGCCAGGCTGCCACCCCTTTGCACATGCACAAGGGTAGAGCCGACCCAGGGCTCCTCAATGGGCTGCGTGCCGCAACCGACCTCGCCTTCCCAGCGATGAAGGTGACCACACACGCCCTGGGTTGGGCGATGTCCACAGCTGTGGTCCGGGAGTGACACCTGGCCTTACCTGGTTGATGTGCGAGGGCTGAGCGGGCCTGCCTCCTCAATTCTCCCATATCCCAGGCTGGCCTTCGGCGGCACGGTCGGGCACTGCTCCCAACAGTTCCCAGCCGCCCAGAAGCAGACTGAGGTCCTTAAACACGTACTGCCCCGGCGGCCAGCTGCTGCACCCAGCTGCCGGCTCAGTCGCCTCAGTCTGCTCGCCACCGAGGGCACCCTCCTGCGGCTCCACCCTTCCTGCCCGGCCCATGCAGCAGCGCCATGGAGGTGGTCGCAGGAAGGCGCCCCAGTACGCTCCAGCCCCGCAGCCTGCCTAACGTCAGGCAAAGTGGCGCTCATGACGCAAATAACTCAGAGATGGGTTCCAGTTCTTCCAGGAGATGGTAGCAGGGCCACTTCTTCCCCCGGTGGAGGGCCGGGGGAGAATCCTTTGTTTCCACTGCCTGGCCCCCGGGTCAGCAACACCAGAAGAACTGATGTCCCTATCTCTGAGCTCCCAGAGACTGGTGATGGCAGTGTGCGCCACCCCCGGGCCACGCCACTCTCGTCCCTCTCTGTCGCCAGCCTCCTCTCAGAGCAGACCCCCATGGAACGCACGTCATTCCCTGGTCTCCTCTGTCAGGACGCAGCTGCCCCACCCGTCTGTGGGTACGTCTGTGGTCCGAATGACCCCACTGGTGCAGTTCTCGGGAGCCTGGCTAGAACTTCCAGGACCGTCCCGCTGGGTCGTGAAGACCATCAAGCTCGGCTTGCGATTCAGTTCGATCAGGCTCCTCCCCTCTTCTGGGGAGTCCAATACACCATGGTGGGGCCCAATGCAGATATATTGCAAAAAAAAGCGCCAAACCAACTGATGCAGCAGCTGCTGGAGCAATTGTGTAGTGCTTATCGTGTAGAGGATCTAAATCCTCTGCAGAGGTGAACGCTGATCCGTCGCTTGTGAATGAGTTAAACTCTTTCTACGCTCGCTTTGACTGTAACCGCGGCAACGCGACTCCGCCAAGTGGCGCGTTAGAGGAAATTACTCAGAGCAGCAACAACCACGTGATCTCTGTCTCAGAGGATGAAGTTCGGAGAGCACTCAAGCCGGGTGGACGTCAGAAAGCTGCCGGGCCGGATGGTATTTCAGGTCGTGTTCTACGGTCCTGTGCTGATCAGCTCGCCGGGTTGTTTACATCTATCTTTAATGAGTCGCTCGCTACATCTGTGGTCCCCACCTCCTTCAAAAAATCCACCATCATCCCTGTCCCTAAGAACAGTAAACCCTCTTGCCTAAATGACTATCGTCCAGTGGCTCTCACGTCTATAGTCATGAAGATCTTTGAGAGACTCTTTAAAAACACCATTTGCGCCTACATTCCTGACACTTTGGACCCTCTTCAGTTTGCCTATCGTCCCAATAGATCGACTGAAGATGCCATCTCTCATGTCCTCCACTCCTCCCTCACTCACATCGACAGCAAAAGTGGGAACTACATAAGGCTGCTATTTATTGACTATAGCTCAGCCTTTAACACCATAGTTCCCATCAAGCTAACCTCCAAACTCCTGGATCTCGGCCTGAATCCTTCTCTCTGCCACTGGATTGAGGACTTCCTCACTGGCAGGCCTCAGGTGGTGAGAATAGGCCAGTTCACCTCCACCTCCATCACCCTGAGTGTGGGAGCTCCACAGGGCTGTGTCCTGAGTCCCCTGCTCTACTCTCTCTACACACATGACTGTTTGTCCACACACAGCTCCACCTCTATCATCAAATTTGCTGATGATACTGTTGTCCTGGGCCTCATCTCCAACAACAATGAGACGGCATACTTGGACGAGGTGGAGCATCTAACATCATGGTGCCAGGACAACTGTCTCTCTCTGAATGTTGGCAAGACCAAAGAAATGATTGTGGACTTCAGGAAGAGACAGCAACGGACATCAGCGGGTCACCAGTAGAGAGAGTGAGCAGCTTCAAGTACCTGGGTGTAAACATCTCCGAGGACCTGACCTGGACTGCTCACATTCAGACACAGGTGAAAAAAGCCAGGCAAAGACTGTACCACCTGCGCCAGCTGAGGAAATTCAGGGTTTCACCAGCTATCCTGAAAACTTTCTATTTAGGGGCGATAGAAAGTGTATTAACTCAGTGCATCACAGCGTGGTATGGGAACAGCACCAGTCATGACCGCAAAGCCCTGCAAAGAGTTGTGCGCTTATCCGAGCGTATCTCAGGGTCAGCTCTCCCGTCTCTGCAGGACGTCTACACCAAACGCTGCAAAGGTAGAGCTACTAAGATCATCAAGGACTCTAATCACCCTGCAAACCCTCATTTCACGCTGCTGCCATCTGGTAAGCGCTTCCGAATCCTGATGGCCAAAACTGAGAGACTCAGGAGGAGCTTCTTCCCCCAGGCCATCAGACTCCTGAACTCAGTCACTTAACACCACGTGACTTCACTTCAGGATAAACATACTATCATTGCACTGCACTTTCTGTTCTCGTTGTTACTGTGTAACAGCCTGTTATAAACCTGTTTGCACATTATACTCTTTATACATTTGTTAACCACATATTTATAAGTCTACAGTTTACTCACTGCACAGTCTACTTCAATTATTTTATTCCACTTCTTATTCTTATTCTTATTTTTTACTTTTTTTTTCTCTTCTCTTGACTTGATTATTTATAATATACTATATATATATATATATATATATATATATATATATATATATATATATATATATATATATATAGTACTTTTTATCCTATTTCTATATAATTTCCTCCTTGTGTTTTTAACTGTGAATTTGCACTGTCCATGGAGCGGACCTGTTTACATTTCACTGCCGGTTGTATATTCTGTATATAACTGTGTATGTGACAAATAAAACTCTTGAATCTCTTGAATCTTGAATCTTGAATCTTATGGTGCAGTGAGATATGCTGACTCTACTTGGTCGCGCGTGTCCCGCTACTGCTTCTTTTTTTTTTTTTTTTTTTTTTTTTTTATTGAACAAATATAAAAGCAGATACATTTACAATTCAAAAAGAATTTAACAACAACAACAAATACAATTATAAAAGGTAGACAGAGGTAGTAAAAAGGAACAAAAAAAACAAAAACAAAAAAAAACATTGGGCCAGGGGTCCAAAAAAGATGCCGATGCCTTTTTTTTTTTTTTTTACATTATAAAAAGGCATATATATATTATACTTTGTGCACAGCGTAGAGGACTTTAAAGCTTTCTTTAAAGAAGAGATAGTATCTAAATAATATTTCAGATCTTTACAAAAATAATAAGAAAAGGTTTAACAGACAAAAATTTCTACTAAGTGTATAAAAACTTGGCTAGAAAAATAAATAGATTTATAAGAAAATACTTGTCTTTAAGACTCTTGTCAGAGTTATAAAACCCAAATAGGACATCCTTAAACTCCAAAACACATACACACAAAAAAACTTGTCTAAGAGAGAAACACATACAAACAAACAAAATGTCTTCCAAAAGTAGCTACATGAACACAATCCCAAAAAAGGTGAGGGACAGTTTCATCTTCCACACCACAAAAGGAGCAATGGGGATCCATCTCAGGAAACATTTTTTGGATATAAAGATTGACAGGATAAAATCGATGTAATACCTCTTAAATATCCTTTCATATTTAAATTAAATATTTATTGGGTAAAGACCACACTTTTTTCCAAGGAATATCATTAAAGCAATTACTCCAATAAAATATAATCGAAGGGACCGTAATAATATTGCTCTGAAAGAGTTGTCTAATTTTTTTATTCCTAAGAGAGGGACTAGACAGAAAGCAAATCTTCCCTATCGCTGTCTCATAAGGATGTGCCCAAGATGTAGAAGAAGGTAAAGAATCAACAGAATTTTTTAAAAGAGCAATAGCTCCACTGGGGATGGCATCCATCACTATGGCAAAATCTCATGGGGTAACAGGAATACAATATTTAGTTAAGAATTCAGAATAAGAAAACAGATGACCATTAGAGTTTATAAGTTGAGAAACCAAAACAATATAATTATTAAACCAATCAGAAAAAAAGTGTTTTATTTTTATATCAGATGTCATGGTTATTCCAAATAATATATCTGTGGGGACTAAAATTATGTTTGTAAATTAAGTGCCAAGCTAAAAGTACCTGCTTATGGAAATTTTACAGTTTGATGGGCAATTTAGAGATATTATAATTACATACTAACAGAAAGGGGAGACCACCAACTTTAGAGAAAATATACTTGGGAATTATGTTCCATATGGATTCAGAATTGTTCAAGAATTGCCTCAGCCAATTGATCTTAAAAGTATTGTTTAAAGAAGCAAAGTCAAGAAAATTAAGACCCTCATGTTCAAAGCTATTTATGACAACAGATTTTTTAATGTAATGTCTCTTGTGTTTCCACAAAAAATCAAAAAGCATCCTATCCACCTCTACACATATTGACTTGTTCACATGTAAAGAAAGAGCAGGATAGGTCAATCTAGAGATACCTTCTGCCTTGGCAAGAAGAGCCCTTCCTCGTAACGACAGGTCTCTCTGGGGCCAGGAATTTAGCTTTTTCTTTTTTTTAGTAATTACTGGATCAAAGTTTAATTTACCTCTCGCATTTATATATCTACAAATGATGACACCCAAATAGTTAACTTGGGACTTAACGGGAATATTGTGCAGGAAAGGAGCAGAACAAGACTTTAAAGGTAAGAGTTCACATTTATCTAAATTCAAAGAAGCTTTAGAGAACAAGTAGTTACTTTAGAGAACAAGTAAGTAGTTTTTTAAAAAGAGAGTGGTATCGTCAGCTGATTGGGTTATAAGAATTTGTTTATCAGTTATATTAATTCCTTGTAATTGACTATTTAGCAGGAAAGTAATAAGGAATTGAGAAGCTATCAAGAACAAATAAGGCGAAGCCGGGCAACCCTGGCGAACCCCTCTAAACATATTAAACCTGGGAGACGTGCCAGATTTAAGATTAATTATAACCATAGATATTAATTAGTATTACCACAGTATTATTTATATCGATAACCAAAAGCAGGAATTGTCCACCCGGATCGCTAAAAATTATGCAAAACGTAAAAAAGCAGCATCACCGGTCTCTTAGACCCTGACATTTAGTGAAATAACAGAAATAGGCATACAAAAGGAACCCTTAACGTTGAACAGCAAATACTAGAGTTTACTGAGGTAGAAAACAGCAGCAGCTGACGACAAGGTCAAGTCAAATAAGTTTACAGCCATCAGTAATGTCCAGCTCCATAACGAAAAGGTAGAGCTCAAAAAGGCTTTCTTAGAATGAAAAAAAGCAGTTTGAACAAGCTTGCATAGGGTTAATTTCGGAGCCTTCGATAAAAGCACGGTGGCCCACGAAATGCGCTCTCTTCCCCTCCTTGTGGGCCTTTTCAACAGCAGGCCATAGCCGCATCCTTCTATCCCGGTCAAAAGCAGTGAGATCCTCCGTACGAAGACCGTTCGCACGCAGGAACTCTGATGACTTCGCCGCTCTCTACACACCATCTCTCGTAACACGTGAGGAAAACGTCTCTGGTTACGCATGGTTACTATTAACTGTTTTTCTTATAAAACTGAGACTTTTTTTTTTTTCATTGAATTGTATTAAATCCAGACCAAAAATCTTAATAAGCAAACTAAATCAATAATTCTTAATGTTAATAATAATATAGGAGTCCACAAAAAAAAAAAAAAAAAAAAACTTTTTTAATTAAAAGATAATAACAAATTAGATTTTAGTGATATTTTGACCACTCTTTACTGTCATGGCAAAATCAAAGGTGTAGTCTTACATTTTTCTAATGATACAGTTTGTCAGTATGAAGTAAGATTTTTTTGTTTTATTGTGCAGTGAACATTGAACATCTACTCATTGGATATGTGGTTTTAAATTAGTTTGAAGCACAGACATGTATATACAAGTATATAAAAAGCAATCGTAAAGTACAATGTCAACATACCTGGATCTCTGTAGTTCACAATGTATTCTTAATGTGCCAATGTGTAAATTAGTTTTAATGAGGAAAAATACTATACAGCAGCGGATTCAAACCCAGAACCCCTGAATATAATTTTTACCACCATCCCATTCGGGAGCATACATTTACATATTGGATATATGTATTTATTCACTTACATGAAGAATCCCATGAATGTATTATAATTGATCTAAGGATGATAAACATTAAACATGACTTCGGTAAACAATGTACCTTAATTTCAATTTCATTACTATGGCTGGTCATTTGCCTATTTATCACAAACATTTCATGTCATAGACACTGATGTAATGCACAAGTATGCCTGTTGGAAACTGATAATTGAATTGATCATTTTGCATGTAACAGCCACACAATATTTGATTATAAAATGATCAAGAAAGACAAAACCAAGTAATTATGTTTAAAATGTATGTTTATTCAATTAATGCCCATTTGGATTGCACTTAGTCTGGAACCTCACCCTTAAGAAAGCCAAACCAGAGGGGCTTACTCTTACAGCTGTTTCACACTGCAAGCGCGAGCTGTGCATGAGCAGTGCATATTTTTTTCAGCGTGCAAGTTAAGCAATGAGTGCATTCACACCGGGAGCAGCGCATGAGCGTCAAGCAGGAACTTTGCGTCAGGAGCAGTGATGCTCAATCAAAAGAGAAATCACACTTTTGATGGACACAATAAATAAATATCACAGAATAATATCACAATAAATTTCACAGAAAAAGTGCTCACAATGCACAGAATAAGCATGTCTATGTATTTTAACAAGAACCGTAGTATGTCAGGAAAGAAAGTAAAGAATCTATAATTTATAGAAGATTTTAAGATTTAAACTTGTTAATACTAATAAGCAAAAGAGAGACTATTCAAGACATTTCAGACATATTCTTGCACACACTATCAAACTCTGTAATGTCTCTCACACTCTATCAAAGATTTCCATGCATGCTATCAAACCCTCTCATTCCCTATTATACTATTTCTCACACACTATCAAAGCTTTCACCCAAGCTCATTCACAAACATACTATCAACTCTCTCGCACACACTATCAAACTCATTGTCTGTATCATCCATTTCTTTTATTATTTAACATTCAAGATGTTTATTGTGTTTATCTTCTAACCGTAAAAAAAAGGCAGCGTGTATGAGTACAATTTGAGAATTTCTTGAACAGCCTCTCAATTACTAACAAACTGTGAAGTTGGATATTATGGGTATTTAAACTTTGTCAAATATAACTTTTGTTTAAATGTTTGTTTTTCTCATTTGTATACTATTTATAATTTCTAGACAAAAGATTATGCAAATGCTATTTGGCCTGCAGAACAGAGGCCCATTATCATTGCCCTACTTGCAGTAAAACTGTTCTTAGAAGAAATGCAATGGAGGCTCACCTGCAGAAGTGTTTACCTGCATCGGCTCCTTGTACATCAATACCTACATTGGCTCTGTGCTCCTCCTCACCTCCACCAGGATCTGTATCAGCTCCTTATACGTTGACACCTGCACTGGCTCCGTGCTCCTCCTCACCTGCGCCAGGATCTGCATCAGCTCCTTGTATGTCGACAGCTGCACTGGCTCCGTGCTCTTCCTCACCATCACTTTAGTCGTCTTGGGAGAGTTATGGTCACTTATAATTCAACTACCAGAACTTGGCACTGCCCCTGTGCAAAGCCCCGGATGTCTTGCCCTCATAAAAACATTGCCAAATGGCACTTGTTTCAAACAAATAAGCAGTTATATTTAGATCAGAGAAACCAACTGAAGCAATAAACTCAGAAGACAATTTACTCTAAGAAGAAAATTCCATCTACTCCTTTAAAAGAAGTAGCCCAACCAAAAACATTGCCTGAATTTCCATCAAGTTTGCGTCCTGTGGAAAACAGCTGTATGGTGTGTGATGGAAACACAGCACTTGAAGCGTCAGTATTAACAACAAGAAATGCCAAAATTGTCACCAAATAATATAATTATTTTAGAATTACAGACATGTGCTTGCAGTCTTAATGAATACAGCTGTTCTTCAATATTTCCCTTTGTAACAGTTTCAGCTTACACTCGAAGATGTCCAAGTTGCCATATGATCTACAGATACCAAGAATAGCGTGATGGACTCCACAATTTTAATGACTACATTCTTCTGAGTCTTGAGCTTTGTCTTTATCTTAGACACAGTTTACCGGTTTGTTAAATTACATACTCAAAAATGAACATGGTTTCAGTAAGCCAAAAACTCAAACACCCCTCCATTCCACTTTATCTGTTCCAGAGTCACGTTTCAGTCTCCAGGGTCATTGATACTTTGGAGATCCTTCAGGGAGTGAAATACCCAAATTGAGACACTGTACTCCATGCTTACTGTCATTTTGAGGCCTTAGCAGACCTTGATTATACATATTCTTGTGTAAACTGTGGTTACCACCCCCCTGTTGTAATCATGGATTTGTATGAGAAACGTGTTTTCAGCATGGCAGGTAAGAGTTTATTTTAAAAAATCTGTATAAAGGCAATTCAGATAATTATTTTTAAACACATCTATCATTTTCTCTATGTATTTTTATTATTGTTTTAAAGCACAATGCATTTTTATGGTTCAGTAAATACAGTGTGTTTTTGTAATAAGTTCAGCGCTCTTATTTTGAGTGTTCTGATTCAGTGTCGGTTACAAAAATGATCAGTTAATCTAGCAGTTATATTTTTTTCAATACAGTTAGTGACCTCAAAGAACCACCATCAGAGTTCAAAGGGGAAGTAAACATTGAGGAGTTCTGGCAATCAGTGGATCTGGAGATGGTTGCACGTGGCTTTGTTTCCAGTAAGTAATTGTATTTAGGTACATAAAGTCCTTTTAAGAATAGTCATTTCACTCAGTGGCCATCTTTGAAATGCATTCCAGGCATGCAATTATATCCCCTGTCTCTTTAAAAGGGAAGCATCAAATTCTCTAAAACTGTTTGCAAGCTTACAATTTAAATTTTATATTTTTAATCATCAGAGATGCAAAACAGACATACAACAACATTTTCCAGATGATCTGGGGGGCATGAGGTGAGAGACTGGTTTGATATGTTAAAAATTATTTTCACTTGTTCCCTTAATTTTTATTGTCTTTTTCAGGTGGGTGGTCTATTGTCCTGTGTCCACATGGTGGACAAGATTAATTTGAGGGCAGAGAGTCCAAGGGATTTTATGGACTTGCTTTTGTCATGGCAACACTTGCCCAATGTCACAATATATAACTTTGCTCGAGGCTTGGCATCGCATGCCAATTTCTGTGTACCTTCATCTCTTCTATTTGAACCATACGAAGGAAAACTGGCAGACTCAACACTCGAGAATATCAACAAAGCAAAGCAAGGAAAGCTTAAAGTATCTCTTCCTTGGTTGATTGAGAAGACTGATACTCTGAACTCAGAGGGCCATCCAATCATGGGATCATCAGAACACTATGTTTTGTATGACAAATTATACGAATCCAACACAAAAGACCCAAAGGATGTTCTCAGAAAAATCGGTCTGGTGCCAGAACTACAGGGTTGGCTGAACAGCCAAATTGCAAGGCAATTTTTTGCAGAATTGAGAAAAAACAACTACTTTATCAATAATATGGCTCCCTCGACACACATTTTCATTATGCGGAACATTATCCATCACAAAAATGCATCAGCAAACCAGAAGATGTTGGAGGGACAGCTACAGAGTGGTCACATACCTTACAGCATTGAAAATGTGGTCCTCTCTGACTTGGGACAAGCAGTTTAAGTCAGTATACATTATATTTATGTTATTTCTAATCACTACTATTGCTAATCAATTTGCAGATCTAATCTTTCTAATCTTTCTAGATCTAATCTTTTTTTGCAGATCTAGTCTTTCTCAGCCCCATGTTCCACTGACAAGCAAATTTCTTTTGGCTTGGGGTTAGGACCTGAGCATGAGTCATTGAAACATTCAGAATCAGAATCAGAATCAGAATCAGAAAGAGCTTTATTGCCAAGTGTGCTTGCACACACAAGGAATTTGTCTTGGTGCTGAAGCTTCCAGTGCACATATACAATACAACACAACATGAACACAAATATACGAGTATGAAAAATAGTATAAAATAAAAGTATGTATATATATATACGGTCACAGTTACATTTAAGAATATATTGCACTAGTTTAGAATATATTGCACTAAACAGTCAAAGTATTGCACTTAAAGGCGGCTGGGGGTTGGGGGGTATTCAACTGTTCAAGAGGGAAATGGCCTGTGGGAAGAAACTGTTCCTGTGCCTAGATGTTCTAGTGGCCAGTGATCGAGTCGCCGTCCTGACGGTAACAGTTCAAACAGGAAGTGTCCAGGGTGAGCGGAGTCTGTGATGATTTTACCTGCCCTCTTCCTCACTCTGGAAGAGTACAGGTCCTGGAGGGCTGGCAGGGGGCACCAATAATCCTCTCTGCAGTCCGGATTGTACGATGTAGTCTCCTGATGTCAGATTTGGTAGCTGAACCAAACCAGACAGTGATGGATGTGCACAAAACAGACTCAATGACAGCCGAGTAGAACTGGATCAGCAGCTCCTGTGGGAGGTTGAACTTCCTCAGCTGACGAAGGAAGTACAGTCTCTGCTGGGCCTTTTTACAATGGAGTCAATCTGATTGTCCCACTTTAGGTCCTGAGAGATGGTGGTGCCCAGGAACCTGAATGACTCCACTGCTGCCACTGTGCTGTTCATGATGGTGAGTGGGGGCAGAGCAGGGCTGTTCCTCCTGAAGTCCACTATCATCTCCACCCATTTTGAGCGTGTTGAGCTCAAGGTTGTTATAACTGCACCAGACAGCCAGCCGCTCAACCTCCAGTCTGTAAGCAGACTCATCACCGTTTTGGATGAGGCCGATGACGGTGGTGTCGCCTCTGCAAATTTCAGGAGCTTCACAGAAGGGTCTTTAGAAGTGCAGTCATTGGTGTACAGGGAGAAGAGCAGTGGGGAGAGAACACACCCTGGGGGCGCCAGTGCTGGTAGTGAGAGTCTTGGATGTGAGTTTCCCCAGTCTCACTCGCTGCTGCCGGTCTGTCAGGAAGCTGGTGATCCACTGACAGATTGAGGATGGCATGGAGAGCTGGGTCAGTTTAGCTGTGAGAAGATCAGGCATGATGGTATTGAAGGCCGAACTGAAGTCCACAAATAAGATCCTTGCATAAGTCCCAGGTCTGTCGAGATGTTGCAGGATATAATGCAGTCCCATGTTGACTGCATCATCCACAGACCTGTTTGCTCTGTAGGCAAATTGAAGAGGATCCAGCAAGGGTCCAGTGAAGTCCTTCAGGTGGGCCAGAACCAGTCTTTCAAATGACTTCATGACCACAGATGTGAGAGAGCGACAGGTCTGTAGTCATTAAGTCCAGTGATTTGGGGTTTTTTGGGGACAGGAATGATGGTGGAGCGTTTGAAGCAACTGGGAACTTCACACTGCTCCAATGATCTATTGAAGATCTGCGTGAAGACTGGGGCCAGTTGGTCAGCGCAGGCTTTCAAACAAGCAGATGAGATGCAGTCTGGGCCTGAAGCTTTCCTTATCTTCTGTCTTTTGAAGATTTTGGTTACCTGCTCCACACAGACCTTAAGCTCAGGTTGGATGGCGGGGGAGGAGAGGGGGTGCAGGAGGTGTTGGGGGACGTGTGAAGTGCAGATCAGAGCGGGTGTGAGGTGTGAGATTGGGTTTCTCAAACCTGCAGTAAAATGCATTCAGCTCATCAGCCAGATGTTGATTCTCAGCAGGTCGGGGGGATGGTGGCTTGTAATTGGTGATATTCTTCAGGCCTGACCAGACAGCAGCAGGGTTGTTAGAAGAAAACTGGTTTCTCAGCTTTTCAGAGTAGCTTCTTTTAGCAGCTCTGATCTCCTTTGTCAGTCTGTTCCTGGCCTGGTTATACAAGACCCTATCCCCACTTCTGTAAGCATCCTCTTTGGCATGACGAAGCTGTTTGAGTTTCCCAGTAAACCATGGTTTATCATTAGTGAATGATAAGAATGTCTTGGTAGGAATGCATGTATTCTCACAGAAACTGATGTATGATGTTACAGTATCTGTGAGCTCATCCAGATCAGTGGTAGCAGCTTCAAAGACATTCCAATCAGTGCAATCGAAGCAGGCTTGTAGGTCCCGCTCTGCTTCATTAGTCCATCTTTTTACAGTCTTTATTACAGGTTTAGCTGATTTCAGTTTCTGCCTGTAGGACGGTATAAGATGAACCACACAGTGATCAGAAAGCCCCAAAGCTGCCCGTGGGACGGAGTGATATGCATTCTTTATTGTGGTGTAGCAGTGGTCAAGAATATTACTGTCTCTGGTGGGACATGTAATGTGCTGTCTGTATTTTGGCAGTTCACAGGAGAGATTTGCTTTGTTAAAATCCCCAAGAATGATTAAAAGAGAGTCTGGATACTTTTGTTCAGTCTCAGCTATTTGTTCAGCCAGCTGTTGTACTGCCGCGCTGACACACGCGTCTGGAGGAATGTAAACATTCACGAGAATAAACGAGGAAAACTCCCGCGGTGAATAGAAAGGTTTACAGTTTATGAAGTGGGCCTCTAGGTTAGGAGAGCACATCTTCAGCGTTGTTACATCTGAACACCAACTTTCGTTGATGTAGAAACACAAACCTCCACCTCTCGTTTTCCCGGTTAGTTCCGTGATGCGATCTGCTCGGAACAGCTGGAAGCCCGGCAGATGTAGTGCGTTGTCCGGTATGGCTTCACTCAGCCAGGTTTCAGTGAAGCACAGTGCAGCAGAGTTGGAAAAATCCTTGTTAATCCGGGTGAGGAGAAGCAGTTCATCCGTTTTATTAGGAAGAGAGCGGAGATTAGCAAAATGAATACTGGGAAGAGGAGTGCGGAGGCGGCGCGCGCGGAGTTTAACCAGCGCACCGGCTCGCTTCCCCGCTATGCGTCTGGCGCGCGATTTAAAGAAACAGTCGCGACTCCAACGAGGATATCAAACAAAACGTCTGAATAATCAAAAACTGCAGACATATTGTCTGGTGTGTGTTTCCTAATGTCCAGTAGTTCGTCTTTGGTGAAACTGATCGGAAAAGAATGACTAAAAGCAGAACAAACAAACAAAAACAAAACAAAAGCTGAAGAGCTCAACACCGAAGCAGCCATCCGCGGCGCCATCTTGTGTCTTCTCCACATCCACATTCACCACATGCAGTTGAGGACAATGGTAAGGATTTTTTTATTATTAATAATATTTGTTGTTCCTTGCTAATTCTTGGAAATGTTTTGTTTGTCTTGAAATATGCAGAAGAGTGTGGATCCCAATGCGAAGAAGTCACAAATTGCAAAAACATTACTGCCTGCATAGCATCGTGATCTTTAACATACCATTCAGCACAGAAAGAACTGGTTAGTTTAATAAGATCAACAACACAGCAAATCTGCATAAGTTTGTGTTTAACCTTGCATTTCCAAATATTGCTATTTTATTAGCTCAACTATATACTGGACATAGAGAAGCCTGCAAAGGAGCTGATTATTCGAACAGCAAAGGCATTTTGACCCGTGCAGATTTTTGGACCTTAGGATTAAACAGAGACATGGAGTCTACTGTAAGATATTGGTTGTTTTACATTTTGATAAAATTTTCTATATGTATTGTTACAAGTGAAGAGTTCAGATGCATAACCCTCTTAAAGCCATCTGAAATTTAGCTCTAAAATTAGCGTTTTTATCAAGCTCATATGTCTCTGTTCAGTTATTTCACTTTAATGGCAATGAGAAAAAACATCACAGTTATGTATGGTAACCCTCGTTCCCTGAAGGAGGGAATGGAGACGTACGTCGGACGTCACAGACGAATTAGGATCACTTCAGGGAGCCCCTATCAGCTTCGACATATAGAGAACCGGCCAATATTGGCATGCGAGATTTGCATCTTGCGCTCCGCCCCGCAGCGTGGGTATAAGCGGAAGTGAAATGCAGTGCACCTTTGTTTTTCACTGAGGAGCCAAACTATTGACTCGGCCTGCAGTGATGGTACAGCAACTGTGGTGACGGGACGTACGTCTCCGTTCCCTC
The DNA here is from genome assembly GCA_018749465.1 of Paracanthobrama guichenoti. NCBI lineage: Eukaryota > Metazoa > Chordata > Actinopteri > Cypriniformes > Gobionidae > Paracanthobrama > Paracanthobrama guichenoti. Next base: position 193,286 of record JAGHMJ010003458.1, read on the forward strand.
CTTCAGGGAACGAGGGTTACCATATGTAACCGATACGTTCCCTTTCAGTCGGTCACATTCAACATATACGTCGGACGTCACCGACGAATTGGGATCCATTTGGAAAATGCCTCACTTCCAGCGCCCTGCGAGAGCCCCTCAGACCCCGTCTGTTCCGGGCGGGGAAATTCACGCAGGGAGAGTCACGCTGCTGTTCCGTAAGACCCACTCAGCAGACTATTGGATAACGCTGGGAAAGTGTGCCCAGGGGGGCCGCTGCGGAAGCCACATCATGCAGGGAGTTACCATGTGAAAAATACACGTATGGACTGACCGTGGGTAGTGTAACATACGGAAGTCCCAGGGGTGGCCCCAGCCATTTTTAGGTGGGGGAACAACACCACTCTGAGATAGCAGAGTGGCTCTGCCGAGGGAAAGACACAGGATTGCTGTAGGGAGCCGTACCATGGAAGAATACACATATGGTACCACCGTGGGGGTCACAACATATGGAACCCAGCCTAACACAAGTTCCACCAATGCATACGAGTGTTAGACCTGGCGTCGGATGCTCCACCATGTCCGACTGCCGTGGGTTGCGGAGGACTAGACAGGGTTTGCCATACTGGGGAACTCGACTGGAGAATATAGGTGAACGTATCCTTTCCATGGGGAAGGGAATGGCGCAGCAAGCCGACACTTAGAACGGGCACTTCAGTGTTAAATTGATTTTGTTGATTAAAACAAGGACCGAGACGTCGCCCGGCATGGCGCAGTCGGGGCCCCACCCTGGAGCCAGGCCTGGGGTTGGGGCTCGCATGCGAGCGCCTGGTGGCCGGGCCTACCCCCATGGGGCCCGGCCGGGCTCAGCCTGAATGAGCGATGTGGGGCCACCCTCCTGTGGGCTCACCACCTGCAGGAGGGATCATATGAGACCGGTGCGTAGTGGATCGGGCAACAGTCGAAGGCTAGGTCCCCGACGACCCGATCTCTGGACACGGAAACTGGCTTTAGGGACATGGAATGTTACCTCGCTGGCGGGGAAGGAGCCTGAGCTTGTACGGGAGGTTGAGAGGTACCGGCTAGAGATAGTCGGGCTCACTTCCACGCACAGCTTGGGCTCTGGAACCACACTTCTTGAGAGAGGCTGGACTCTCTACCACTCTGGAGTTGCCCATGGTGAGAGGCGGCGGGCTGGAGTGGGTTTGCTTATAGCCCCCCAGCTCAGCTGTCATGTGTTGGAGTTCAACCCGGTGAATGAGAGGGTCGCTTCCCTGCGCCTTCGGGTAGGGGATAGGTCTCTCACTGTCATATGTGCCTACGGGCCAAACGGCAGTGCGGAGTACCCGGCCCTAATGGGGTCTCTGGGAGGGGTGCTGGAAAGTGCTTCAACTGGAGACTTCATCGTTCTACTGGGGGACTTCAACGCACACGTGGGCAGTGACAGTGATACCTGGAGGGGCGTGATTGGGAGGAACGGCCCCCCTGATCTGAACCCGAGGGGTGTTCTGTTATTGGATTTCTGTGCTAGTCACGGCTTATCCATAACAAACACCATGTTCAAGCATAAGGGTGTCCATCAGTGCACGTGGCACCAGGACACCCTAGACCGGAGGTCGATGATCGACTTTGTGGTCGTCTCATCTGACCTCCGGCCGTATGTCTTGGACACTCGGGTGAAGAGAGGGGCGGAGCTGTCAACTGATCACCACCTGGTGGTGAGTTGGATCCGATGGTGGGGGAGGAAGCTTGACAGACTCGGGAGACCCAAATGTCATACAAGTTTACAAGTTATTTATTTGTCATTACACATGTACAAGTACAGTATAACGACATGTTATGTACTGTGTACTGTGAGGGTCTGTTGGGAACGTTTGGCCGAGCCCCCTGTCAGAGAGATCTTCAACTCCCACCTCCGACAGAGCTTCGACCGGATCCCGAGGGAGTCTGGAGATATTGAGTCCGAGTGGACCATGTTCTCCACCTCCCTTGTCGACGCGGCTGCTCGGAACTGTGGCCGTAAGGTCTCCGGTGCCTGTCGAGGCGGAAATCCCCGAACCCGGTGGTGGACACCGGAAATAAGGGATGCCGTCAAGCTGAAGAAGGAGTCCTATCGGGCCTAGTTGGCTTGTGGGACTCCTGAGGCAGCTGACGGGTACAGGCAGACCAAGCGGACTGCAGCCCGGATAGTTGTGGAGGAAAAAAAAAAATCGGGCCTGGGAGGAGTTCGGTGAAGCCATGGAGAAAGACTATCGGTTGGCCTCGAAGAGATTCTGGCAAACCGTTCGACGCCTCAGGAGGGGGAAGCAGTGCCCTACCAACACGGTTTACAGTGGAGATGGGCAGCCGTTGACCTCAACTGGGGATATCGTCGGACGGTGGAAGGAATACTTCGAGGATCTCCTCAATCCCACCAACATGTCTTCCATTGAGGAAGCAGTGGCTGAGGGCTCAGAGGTGGATTCATCCATCACCCGGGCTGAAGTCATCGAGGTAGTTAAAAAGCTCCTCGGTGGCAAGGCACTGGGGGCCGATGAGATCTACCCTGAGTACCTCAAGTCTCTAGATGTTGTGGGGCTGTCTTGGCTGACACGCCTCTGCAACATCGCGTGGCGGTTGGGGACAGTGCCTCTGGACTGGCAGACCGGGGTGGTGGTCCCTCTTTTCAAGAAGGGGGACCGGAGAGTGTGTTCCAACTACAGGGGGATCACACTTCTCAGCCTCCCCGGGAAAGTCTATGCCAGGGTACTGGAGAGGAGAATTCGGCCAATAGTGGAACCTCGGATTCAGGAGGAACAGTGTGGTTTTCGTCCCGGTCGTGGAACACTGGACCAGCTTGCTTAGGGCTGTTTGGTCCCTGTACGACCGGAGCAGGAGTTGGCACCCCAGCCGTGGATGAGGCATCCATGGAGACAACAGCATGCCTGGACACTTGTTCTAGAGGCACTCCTGCCCATAGAAATGAAGGGTCCGACCACGGGCTGAAGGTTTGGCGGCACCTCAGAGTCACTTGGATGCGAAGGGTTCCGCTGTGCCACGCCCATCTCGGGACTAGCCAGTCGTGTAGCCAGCATTGAAGCGGTCTCATATGAAGCAATCCCAACGGTGTTACTGAGGCTGCGGATGCCATATGCCCCAGGAGCCTCTGAAAATGTTTCAGTGGTACCGCTGTCCTGCCTTTGTATGAATTCACGCAGTTTAACACTGACTGGACACGCTCCTCGGTGAGGCACGCTGTCAGGACAACCAAATCTATCTCCATCCCGAGAAAAGAGATCTTCTGCGTGGGGCAGTTTACTTTTCTCCCAGTTGACCCGAAGCCCCAACTGGCTGAGGTGACTGAGCACCATGTCCCTGTGTTCTCACAACTGCTCTCGTGACTGGGCAAGGATCAGCCAGTTGTCGAGGTAGTTGAGGATGTGAACACCACGCGCTCTCATGGGAGCAATGGCCGCCTCCGTGACTTTAGTGAAGACCCAGCCTGAAGGGTAGGACTTTGTACTGATATGCTCGTCCGTCGAATGCAAAGCGTAGGAACGGTCTGTGTCGAGGGAGAATCGAGACATGAAAGTGTGCATCCTTCAGGTTGATCGCTGCAAACCAATCCTGGCCAGGTTGAGCCAGAGATGCCGTTTCTGGACCACCAGTGGACATTGCCTGGCCAATGAAACGGGCGGTGACTTTCGTTGCCCGGAGGAGCTCTGGGCCAGAGCTACCCTCATGCATGTCCATGAGTGCCTGGGCCTGGTGCACCTGGAGCAGCGCCATGGCATGCAAGGCGGACGCAGCCTGGCCACAAGACCTGTAAGCCTTCGTAGTCAGACTGGAAGAAAACTTACAGGCCTTGGATGGGAGACGCGGGTTACCACACCAGTTGGAGGCGGTCGCCGGACACAGTTGCATCGCGACGGTCCGCTCCACCGGCGGGATTCCCACATACCCCCTGGCTTGCCCACCGTCAAGGGTAGTGAGGAGGGAGGAGCCACTAGGTCTGTTTCTGGCACTAAAAGGTGTCGTCCACGACCTAGTCAGTTCCTCATGCACCTCCGGGAAGAAAGGCACCGGGGCGGGTCGCGCTGGTTCTCAGAGTCCCGAAACCAATCGTCCAACCTAGAAGGTTTGGGACATGGTGGAGGGTTCCACTCAAGCCTGACCTTTTTGGAAGCCCAGGAAAGCATAGTCGTCAACTCAGGGTCCGACTCGACCATTGCCACTCTCCCAGAGGGAGGTAGTACAGTCGGATCACCTTCCTCTGAGGACTGGAACTCCCCCTCCGATGCAGCGATCGACGTCTGCTCATCTGTGGGTGCCCCGAAGGTCACCGCTGGATGCCAGTGAGAGGGGCCAGCGGGCTTCTGCGGAAGAACCACCGGCTGCGGAACTTGTAAGGGAACAGGCTCGGCGGGTTTGCCCTGAATGTAATCCTCAGGTCACCCCTGGCATTCGTCAAAGTAGGTCCTGCTGGGCAGAGATAGCTCTAGATTTCGGCATGGGGAGGGGGACTCCACTGTCCCGAAGGTAGGCGAGTCTCGACCTAAGCTCTGCAGTAGTCATGTTTCCGCAATGAGAACATGAACTATCCACAAAAGCCGCCTCAGCATGCTGAATGCCCAGGCATGTGAGACAGCGATTGTGACCGTCAGCAGGCAACAGGGAACGACCACATCCAGAAATGCACGGGTTGCTTATTTTTGAGGAAACGCTCTTTCAGAAGTGCTGAAGCACTCAGGGGAAAACCGCGGGAACACACAGGGGATAGTGCAGCCTGTGTGAGCACTCACAACTGTTACTGTGAAAACAGCAGTTGTCCCTTTAAATAACGCAGCAGTGAGCACGCGGTTGTGCTGATCGTGCCTTCTCTCCAACACGAGCGTGCTCAGGTCTCTCTGGTTCTCTCTCTCGCTGAATTCCCGAAATGGAAAATCAGCAGTCTCGCTCTTCATCAACGCCGTTCGGCTCCAAAGTGAATGACAAAGGTGCGCTGCATTTCGCTTCCACTTATACCCGAGCTGCGGGGCGGAGCGCGAGATGCAAATCTCGCACGCCAATAGTCATTGGCCGGTTCTTTATATCTCGAAGCTAATAGGGGCTCCCTGAAGTGATCCCAATTCGTCTGTGACGTCCGACGTACGTCGAATGTGACCGACTGAAAGGGAACCTATACTTTGATAAAGTAAAGTTACTGAACCTAAACACATCATCTGGATAAAATGCTAATTTTAGAAAATAATTTCAGATGGCTTTTAGAGGGCTTTTAAAGTGTTTCCTTAATTTATTTACTGTTTTGTCCCGAATATAACCAGCCCAGCTCTTGGTATTTCCATTTGTATTATGTTTATTAAGTCAATATCCCAAAAACATGGATTTATTACAGTGAAACTATGGTTAGTTTTTGTAAGGGTTGTCATGTCAATCAGTCACAGCTGTCCATGCCTCATCTCTTATGTTTCTCTAGATTGGAAATGGTTGTTTTCAGCTCATTGACCAAATTGCAGCGTCAAAGGTACTTTCTAATCTAGCAAACTCATCTATATATTAAAATTAAGATTAGCCAGACTGATTCTTTACACAATATTCTACAGGGTGTTACGTCCCACACTTTGTCTAGGGGTTCAGGGACATAACATGGCAACCTTTGGTGTACTTAAGGCTGGCTCTGCCAAGTATAAACACCACAAGCTCAAGACAAAGGAGTAATTTAACAAACTCAAGAGAGATATATATATATATATATATATATAAAAAAAAAAAAAAACAGTACAACTTAAGAGGAACAATCTCTTCAGAAGGGGGTAAAGGCCAAAATAATAAACCAAAAACAGGTCATCTACCTGAGAGTTAACCCTCTTACTAAACCTACAAGGAAAAGAAAACAAAATACAAACATTTACTCTAACTCCCTAACTAAGGTGAAACAAACAGGAGAAAAGGAGTCAAACAAAATTGGCACCCACCTTCCTACAGTTCCTATAAACAAACTAAATCCCAAAAATGGTATAACATGTGACAAACAATAAATAAAGATAAAGCAACAGGCCGAAGCCAAACACAAATCACTTGGACGAAAGAAATGTAGGTACACAGTCTAAACATGCAAATCCAACCACCGTTGACAACAATCATGCACATAGCCAGTCTGGGGGAAGTACGCTCTCAACCAGGCTTCTATGTCTTCCCCTTCCTCTCAGCATACTGCAAGGTTTATATAGGCAGCTTCCCTCCTGGATAATCATGTTCAGGTGGTGTGATCAGGTTTCCTGTGAGTAAAGAGGGGGAGGAGCCAAGGGAGGAGCAAGGGAACACAGCAAGATGACATACAGACAGGCAATAGAAAAACAATACGTCTCTGGACGTAACAAGGGAAAGGACATTCATATTGTTGACCTTTTTATCATACCTTCATGGCTGCCCCCAAGCAACTGTAGTCCAATGTTGAGTCTGCCTGTAAGTATGCATTTTTTAAATTCCCAGTTATGCTCACAAATCATATGTTTGGACTAAAAATCTTTAATTGCTGCTCTAGGATGATGCTCACTTAAAAGATGCTGTGATAATTCCCATTTGGACACCAGGACACTACCAGCTGTGTGTATGTAATGAAAATCTTATGATTCAGAAAGTTACACATTATAGCATTTTAATAATTGTATGTAGGCATTGTCATATTTATGGTAAATGCAGTATGTTTATAGAGTACATGTCATTGTAATAGTTTGATTTAAAGTGAATTTCTTTAGGTTTTGAAACCAGCACAGAGAGTGATTCTCCATCTAGATTCTAAATGTTATGAGACACCGCATGGATTTGGTGATCAGAGATACAAATCACTGTTGAGGTCTCTAGATAAAATAATTTAGAGAAGGTCACGTTCTTATGACCTTTCTCTGTTCAGATTCATTGATCAAGGTCATCTGTTCAAGCAGGTTTCTCTGACCTTTTTCACCAAGGCCCCTCTTTCATTTTAGAGGTACAGATGACAGTTGTCAGCAAACAAAATAAATAAATAAATAAATTGCCAAAAGTCACTCAGCACCATCTCATTCCAAATTCCAAACTAACGTTCCTGGGTGATACAGAACTTCTGCTTAAGGTCTGACAACTCTGCATATACAGGGTGTCAACATAGTTCCTGGAGAGCCACAGCCCTGCAGAGCTTAGTTCCAATTCTTCTCCAAAACCATATCGTTTTCAAATAAGCTTAAAGGATGTGATTAGCTGGATCAGATGTGTTTAGGAACTGAGTTTGTCACCCCAGCTGTAGATGTTGGTTCTGCTGTTTAGAGCTGGTCTGTTCCTTTTGACTATTCTGTTTCTGCAAGTTGGTTGTAAATGAGAGTTCAGTTGTTTGCTTGAACGTTTAAAGTTTTTCTTTTAAAAATTGAGCATTCATGAGCAGGTTTCTCATACTGGGGTTCTCTATTTAATTCTGACTTAATCTATATTAATTTTTTTTTTTTTTGGCTTCATCACTGTATCAGTGGTGATTGCCAAGGCAGAAAAGTCTATATCAGTCTGTCTATAGTCTATCTGTCTATCCGTCAGTCTATCTATGAAATTGTGCTAAACAAATGTGGCATATTCATGTCGATGGTAAGGTTTACAATATGTTGATGGTTAATATTACATTAGAGAGAGAATATAGGCGACTATGTGTCAAATTTGATTGATTGATGGCTGTCATAAAAATTCCTCACCCCACAGAAAGGTGATTTAAGGATCAATTTTGAGTGTGGCATGGTTGTTGGTGCCAGACGGGCCAGTCTGAGTATTTCACAATCTGCTCAGTTACTGGGATTGTCACGCACAACCATTTCTAGGGTTTACAAAGAATGGTGTGAAAAGGAAAAAACATCCAGTATGCGGCAGTCCTGTGGGCGAAAATGCCTTGTTGATGCTAGAGGTCAGAGGAGAATGGGCCGACTGATTCAAGCTGATAGAAGAGCAACTTTCCTGTTCTGTCCTTCAATCCGTGCAGACGTGTTTTCACTCTGCTCCCGCTGTGCTCTTGCGCTGTTTTGTTTTGTCTAGTGTTTCGTCTCTTCTCTTTCTCTCTGACTGCTGCTTTGCTGGACTCCTGAAAATACTGAAATGGAATTGATTAACTGGTCAATCAGCGCGATCGACAAGATTTTCTCACTAAGGAAGGGTGCCCCGGGAGAACCCACCTGCCCCGGACGGGCCTTTGCCGCAGGGTACGTGAGGGACGCATGGAACAACTGGCAAGTCCTGTGCCTGGAGGCTCTGTCCGTGGAGGATGCAGAAGATTTATACATGATTGGATTATTGATGGCGGGGTTCCTATTCTTTGGCTTTGGGATTGCCCTGACCTATCGGAAGATTGGTAAGACAGCTGCAAGCAAATTCACCCAGCCGCTGTCTGTGGAAATTAAAGAATGCTTCGGGTTGTGTGTGACCGTTTGAAGGAATTAGATCAGAAAGTGATAGGAATTGAGGAACTGAACCGTAACAACGCAGTCCGGACTGCGGATACGCAGGGAGAGTGGGCTCCATCGGGGTCAGATCGGTGAACTTTACGGACTGTAACCGGACTGGCCATGAGGCTGGACGTAATGTCTAGGGAAACTGCACAGACCGGACGCGAAACGCTGAGGACCAGATCTGATTGATTGATTATGATCCGGACAAATTACCGAAGATCATCAAATGGATTAAAAAATAATAAATTGTATTTGCCTGACCTAATCAACTAGCCCAACGAACCTCACTTGTCCCTATCTCTCGGTTGGGAGGTCAGCCGGGCAGCTGTCTGCTATCTTCCCCTGTGCACTGCCTTATCTCCCTTCAAGGACAAACCATAGAACTGAACTCGAAAACATCTGAAGTTATGGCTAACATTCTCACACAACACAATCTCAGACTCACTCGCACCATACACTACCTACCCCCGCCCCCACTACAACCGTCTGCCTGTCTTTATCTATCTCCTCCCCCAGTCCATACAAAAAATCCCATCACGTGACCACGTGTACTGTGTCATGTTTATGTTTATGTTTATGTTTATGTTTTGTTGATGTTTTGTTGTGTTTTGCTATGTAATGCTTGCTAAACTGCATTCTTGTATTTCTGGAGAGCGTGTGGCGGCGCCTGACTAATCGGCTGCGGCCCGAAGGCTTGCTCCAAACTCATTTCGTTATACTGTACTTGTACATGTGTAATGACAAATAAAATAACTTGTAACTTGTAACTTGTAACTTTGACTGAAATAACCACTCGTTACAACCGAGGTATGCTGCAAAGCATTTGTGAAGCCACAACATGCACAACCTTGAGGCGGATGGGCTACAACAGCAGAAGACCCCACCGGGTACCACTCATCTGCACTACAAATAGGAAAAAGAGGCTACAATTTGCACGGAAGAATTGGACAGTTGAAGACTGGAAAAATGTTGCCTGGTCTGATGAGTCTCGATTTCTGTTGAGACATTCAGATGGTAGAGTCAGAATTTGGCGTAAACAGAATGAGAACATGGATCCATCATACCTTGTTACCACTGTACAGGCTGGTGGTGGTGGTGTAATGGTGTGGGGGATATTTTCTTGGCACACTTTATGCCCCTTAGTGCCAGTTGTGCATCGTTTAAATGCCACGGCCTACCTGAGCATTGTTTCTGACCATGTCCATCCCTTTGTGACCACCATGTACCCATTCTCTGATGGCTACTTCCAGCAGGATACTGCACCATGTCACAAAGCTCGAATCATTTCAAATTGGTTTCTTGAACATGACAATGAGTTCACTGTACTAAAATGGCCCCCAGATCTCAACCCAATAGAGCATCTTTGGGATGTGGTGGAACGGGAGCTTCGTGCCCTGGATGTGCATCCCATAAATCTCCATCGACTGCAAAATGGTATCCTATCCATATGGGTCAACATTTCTAAAGAATGCTTTCAGCACCTTGTTGAATCAATGCCACGTAGAATTAATGCAGTTCTGAAGGCGAAAGGGGGTCAAACACAGTATTAGTTTGGTGTTCCTAATAATCCTTTAGGTGAGTGTATATGCATTAAACATCAAAGAAAAGGTGGTTAAAAATTCCATCAAACGAATGATGTTAAGTTGTTTCACATTACAATTTACTGTTAAATTTTTCTTTAATCAAAAACATTTCTCTTACAGAGTCTGATGCAAACACGTCCTTTCTCCTCAATGACGGAAAATGGAATGAGCTCTGGGAGCTCGTGTGAAGCCACCTCCCTGTCTCCGCCCCTAACACTTTACCTCAATGCAGAACAGCGGTTAAATTTTTTTAAAAATAAATAAATAAATAAAAGCAAAACTAATAATATTAAGTTTTTTCACATTACAATTTGCTGCTAAATGTTTATTTAGTTTAGACAAAAACAAAAAACAAATGTTTCTTACGCAGGGTGAAGCAAACGCAACCTCTCTCCCCTGATGGCTAATCACTAATGAGGTCTGGGAACGTGCGTAACACCCCTAACACCCCTCAGTGCAGAAGAATGCACCCGCGTGCACAGCCCCCTGCAACATGCTGTTAAAAAGGGAGAAAAACATCTCGTTAGTCTACTGCAGAACACAACTTGTGATTTATTTATTTATTTATTTTTTACAAACGGGGAACTAATCTGCAACGATGGCCGAGGCTTCTGCACCTAAAACTCCTGAGAGAGCCATTGATGATCCAATGGAGCACCTGACTCTAGCTCCTAGGAAGAAACACGGACCTTGTCTGTCCAAATTTCTCCACGAGCCGATAGAGGATGTCAGATACGATTTTCATTTGGCAGGTACTCGTGTGTGCACGTACAATTTTAACAAAAACGCATGAGAGGTCAGACTGATCAATGTGGACAATGATGAAAGATTTACGACGAATACAACGGATGATCCAGATCTGGTTTTCACTAAGAAAGACTGTTTCTGTTTTACACACGTGTGTGGCGCGATTTGAAAGATGGAGGAGATGACCCATTGTTCATAGCCGAGTAGAGTGGGGTGACGATGGGAACAAGATTTAGATTGCTTGTGGATCACGTTAACAAGTACCCCGAAGATTATGTGTACATTCTATGCAGTGATTTCGGAAAAGGGCTGCCGGAACGTTCATGGCCTATATCTGAGGCAGATCATCTCAAATGCTATGACATTAAATTTATGTTTCAGTGGAAAGACGTACCTGTGTTGGAAGATATATTTTTTAAAATAGATAGGATGTTTAAGTGGTGTGAGGGGTTTGACCGGTACAACAACATCAAAGTTAAACTTTTCCATCCTGAATGGTGCGTCACTAGCAGGTGTGGTGTTCATGTAGCTCCACCCACATTCTACAATCATTAAATACCTACCGCAGAAGAAGGCTCTACAGCATTCATGCAGCATGTCTCAGGAAAGTGAAGTTACACCTCTCAACACTGAACCACCATCAATGTCAGCGAATGAGTGTCATCAAAAATGCAACGCCTGGCTGACCACGTTCTGCCCAGAACTGGGTTACCATAATCTCACGTTCCTCGCAAACTACGGATCTCCAGGAGTCATTGCCAAGATTTCTGACAGCACTGATGATGATGTGGACGGTTGTATTGGTGTGACGGGTCACAAAATCATTAAAGCGGTCGTCACCGTCATCCTGCAACACCTGATCGATAAAAGAATGAAAAAAGATTGTGAAGGCTGTGTAGTGGATCATCCTTCACAAACAAGACACTCATGCCTGTTTGAACCTAGCCCCTATTATTTTTACGGATGTTACGACGAGATCAGCCAAAAACTCCTCAAGCCCGAGTTAAAAAACATTTTAGCAAAGGCTTTGGAACAGTTTGGTCTAACACCGCAGGCACCTAGGGTCTGAGAGTCATAGAATTTCAATTCTCTGTATGTATGTACTGTACGTATGGCAGAATTGACAATAAAGCTGACTTTGACTTTGCCTTTGATCTACAAAGAATCCAGGGGACTGTTGAAACTGTCTTGTGCGACCTCAGAGATGAGATCTACATAGTGGAAGAGCTGGCCTCTATCAGACAGAAACTTGTGGATGAAAGTTACGAGCAGGTGATTTACAACGCTGTTGACTGCTGGAAACTTGCTGCTGCTGCTGATTCTGACTAAGTCTGCAATGGGGAACCTCCTCTGCTTTACCCATCTGTCTAAATATTTCTTTAAACAACGGGTCAGATGTGAAATATCAGATTTGTTGTACAAGATTGTTGACGATGCAACAGACAATGATACATGTGACGGTAGACGCTTAGTGAAATTAAAGAATCAAATTAATGTTGTGAGGAGATTATCGATCAAATGACATAATATGATAAACATGTCTATTGTCTGTGACGGTACACCACAACTATTAAAAATATTCTCGAGATGATGCCTGAATGTAAGGAATCCTTAAAAATAGGTAACATATTATGTCTTTGTACTTATGTAACTGATGTATGTTTAACACTCCTGTCAAGAAATGAACCTGCCGATGTTTGTAAAATTATTGACACATTGGTTGAATACATGTTGGAGAAAAATTTTGTAATGTGTGTAAAATTTATTTTTTATCTGGAAGATTTATGATTTGTCCCTGTTTGTTTGTAAAACGTGTACTTTTATATTCTGGAAAAAAAAAAAAAAAAAAAAAAAAAAATCTGTATGTCACTGCTCATCTGGTCATTAGTTGGTGAAACACGGAGAGAGAGAGACAACATGTCAGAGCTCATGAAAAAAAAGATATTACAATCCGTCAAACCCAGGGGCTTTGGGTGGTAAAAACATATTAAAACAAGCTGTGTTACAGGAATATGGTGTACGTCTGAAAGATAAGGAGGTGACCGATTGGCTGGCCAGTCAAGATACATATACATTACACCGGACCGCACCTATAAAATATAAGCGAAACAGAGTAGTGGTGTATAGGAAAGATATGCAGTTTCAAGCGGATCTGGTTGACATATCTGCTTATTCAAAGGATAACGATAATATCAAATTCCTACTAACGTGTATAGACGTATTTAGCAAATATGCGTGGACGCGGCCGTTGAAGAATAAGACTGGGCAGGAGGTAACTAAGGCGTTTGAATCTATATTAAGAAAAAAACAAATTCCACAAAAGCTTCAAACGGATCTGGGGAAGGAATTCCTCAATAAGCATTTGTCAGCAATTAATGAAAAAGTATAACATACATCATTTCACCATGGCCAGAGATTTAAAAGCGTGCGTAGTTGAGCGGTTTAACAGAACTCTAAAAGGACGTATGTGGAGCTATTTAAAGGCCGTCAATTCCAAACGTTACTGTGATATCTTGCAAGATCTGACAGAGGGGTATAACTCTAGTTATCACAAGTCCATACGAATGAGGCTGATTGACGTTCATAAAGAAAATGAGACGACCGTGTTTAACAACCTGTACGGAAATCTGCGTAAAGAGACACCTGTCTTTACTTATAAGATAGGTGATGTTGTCAGAGTGTCTAAAGTTAGAAATATATTCTCAAAAGTATACGAACAGAATTATACAGAAGAGTACTTTACCATAGCAGCGTGTGTGCCGCAACAACCACCTGTATACAAGATACAAGACTACGATAGGGAGATTATTGATGGATGTTTTTATGAAGAAGAACTATAGAAAATTATCGTGAGTGATGATAAATCATTCAAAATAGAAAAGATTTTAGATAGACGACGTAGGGGGAAAACTATGTATGCGCTGGTCAAGTGGTGGGGGTTGGGGCCAAAATTAAATTCATGGGTGCCGGAAAAGCAGGTGGTGGACTTACAGACACCTTAAAGGTTTAGGTTTGTAAGGCACTGGTCATTTCTGAAAATCATCATCATCATCATGACCGAGGAGGGTTTCTACATTACATTACCATGCAACGCCTCAAGGGTCATCTATCCCGAAAACAGTATATCTAATTACAGGACCAGACTGGGGAAAACTATACATCTGAAGGGGTCATGGGAGGTGGTGCTGGTTGGATTTGAATACCCCATATTATGGTATACATTTAATGAAGAGGATGTGGCCTTTAGTATCAACAGTGACCAAAAGATGTTACATCCTGTTAGCGAACATTATAACGTGAGTGATGGTATTAATATACACATTGACAATAAGGCTCAATCAATACCTGTGTTGCGTAATACTTTAAAGACAGGATATTATGAGGATGTACCATTTCTGCTCAGGGAAATAAACGCATATCTCCCCCCACGCGTACACCTTGGTTACGACCATATAAAGAATAAGGTTTTTCTAAAAGCACCTCAGAGAACTTCATTAACGTTTTATGGGAAGTTGGCCATCATCCTGGGATTACAGCCAGGTGTTTCTATAGAAACGGTACCCCACCCCCATGATGATCAAGATCCCAGCACTACAACTATAGTATATTCGCCATACCAATCAAATATAAGAGGTGGATTTTACACGTTATTCCTGTACACAGACATTATTGACTACCAGTCAGTCTGTGACGTATACCTACCTTTATTAAGCACCGTACATATAGACGTGAACCTAACAAGATAGTCAGTGTTAGACACGACAAGTCTCATTACGTACGTGTAAAAGCAGCATCACCGAGATCAGCATCAAAGTGGAAGACGATCAAAACCAAGACATACGATTCACTTACGGTAAAGTAGTTGTCAAGCTTCACTTCAGACCTGTGAAACAGTATTTATTTTAAATGGCACATCTCACGCTGTACAGAACTGACCCGGAGCGATATGTCGTCTATTATCAGAATCCGGGTCAAGTGCGATGGCCCTACCGTTCTTAAAAAGAGGATTCAGTATAGCTAAGCCTCATTTAAAAACGTCTGCGAAAAATATATTCAGTGACGTTGTTACCACCGCCCTAACAAAATATTATAACGGTAATAATAATAATGGTCAGGATGGTAATGGACTTGTCATGGTCATGCGTCGTAAAGTCTTTAAACCTCCAGGGATTAGGATGAGAAGGGGGAGTGGTCACCGCGTAAAGAAGACTAGATGCACTAGCAAGAAGCGGTCAGTTGCAAAACACTCTCGGCGGATAATTTGTGTCAAACATGTGAAAAAGTCTACAAGAACTAAAAGACGTATGAACACTATTTTCTAAAGTATGGCCCTGCTACATTCCATGTCGGACGAATGTTGTTTTCTCTTAACGTTAATTTTCTTATTAGCCACGTATTTTATCTCAATTTTTCTCTTTCTTAATCTTCTGTGCTGATTCATAGTTAGCAGTATTCTACCATGAAGAACATTAAGAGCCACCTCACATAGAGCCAATATGAATTCGTCAGAGGCTGACTGTAAAATAATACTTCTTTGCTTAGGAGTGCCTTTGTATAACAGCTTTAGAGGTAAATTTCTGCAAAGTCTCGAGCTCATGGTAACCTCCTCCGTATCACTACTTCCTTTTCTATATATACACTACCGGATGGTCTGAGAGCAGATCTGTTCTGAGTCGTAATCTTTCTGGTGTTTTTGCTTTATAATCTACCAGTAAATATCCATAAGGACGGCTGGTGGCATCCTGGTAAGCCTCTATAAAGAATCTTGCCTCCCCAGGGTACATCTTCCTCCCCAAAACCCCAATTTGCTGCTTATCTCTAGGGTTTTTAAAAATAATTAAATAATTTGTATTGAGACTAATAGTCCTGGTAGATTTGCCCTGGAAGAACAAGTTTTGAATTATTAATATTGTACTTATTGAATTGTGATGAGTGTACTGCGTGAAAGCTCGCTGAACTTCTGTGTTAGAAGATGCGTGGTCCATAATGTCATCAAGGATTAATAATGATCTCTCTCTTGGGTGGAAATAAATATTCATCATTCAAGGATTTGGGTATACCTTCAATACATTTAATATCAAACACTTGCATCAATTCATCATATAGCGGTTGCCAACAGCTGTAAATGTAAATAAAATTATCAAATTTTACAGAACACATTTTTTCTGAATTATACATCAGATATACACAGTTTTTACAAAATATGTTTTCCCACTGTTACTGGGACCCGAGACTAACCCTGAAAATGGGTGCTGCAATTTAAAGTCAAAATCATCTGTTTCACAAATGTTATAATGATTCATAATATTGCTAGAATCCATAAGGAACTGTGGAATAATCGGAGAGGAGCACCCGATTGTTGTACATGACTCTGAAGCTTTTTACAAGCGATCTATTGTGAAGTGTGAATGCTCTCTTATTTCTAGCGATAGTCTCTGTCCGCGCCAGCAGGTGTGAAGTGTCACGTGATTCCATATTTTCAAGGCGTAATTTCAACCCTGGACTAATGTTACCAGACTCTGTAGCGTAACTATTTGAGAGTTCTCTGCAGTGAGTGTGATGCCTTTAGCTTTGAGACAAACATTGCCTTTTGCAGTTCGATACCCGTACGATTTTGGTCCTGAAGAACAGAACTCCTGGATTAGGTTGTTTGGTTCGAATTCGCTCGTGAGCTGACCTAGGTACGGACCAATTCCAGGCATCCAGTCGTCATTTTTTTATATAAAGACGACAGAGTCCGTATCTGTGTAAATGATGCGCTCGCCTAATTTATCCAGCAGTTCATAAAATTCCAAATGTGCGTATGCTGTCATGAATGCCCTGTTCAGCAGGCACACTCATCCTGTTCAGCATATGACCACTGAATCAAGGTCACAGAATTTTAAACAAACGAGAAGTGTTTTATTACATGCCCGTTACCAAAAATGTACCCTGCAAACTCTTGGAGTTCTGTCAAAAACTTGCGATAAATTCTCGCGTAAAGAGACGATAAATTCTTGCGTAAAGAGAAGCGCCCCCACAAAGAATTTAGGATTAATTTAGCTCTTTTTGCCGGATTGTGAGCTATTTTATTGATGTCAAGTTCAAGCCCCTCTTTATCGAGATAATCACGGATGTATGCCTGCTTATCATCGGCTGTGACTACGTGCGGGGGGAATCCTGACGCTTCCTGTTTGAATTTGAGGAATGTTTTCAAGATTCAAGATTCAAGAGTTTTATTTGTCACATACACAGTTATATACAGAATATACAACCGGCAGTGAAATGTAAACAGGTCCGCTCCATGGACAGTGCAAATTCACAGTTAAAAACACAAGGAGGAAATTATAATAGAAATAGAATAAAAAAGTACTATATATATATATATATATATATATATATATATATATATATATATGTGTATGTATCTGTAGAATTATAAATAAATCAAGTCAAGTAGAAAAAAATTAAAAATTAAAATAAATAAGGAAGTGGAATAAAATAAGTGAAATAAACTGTGCAGTGAGTAAACTGTAGACTTATAAATATGTGGTTAACAGGAATGTACAAAGAAGTATAATGTGCAAACAGGTTTATAACAGGCTGTTACACAGTAACAATGAGAACAGAAAGTGCAGTGCAATGTCAGTATATCGATGGTCACGTGATGTTAAGTGACTGAGTTCAGGAGTCTGATGGCCTGGGGGAAGAAGCTCCTCCTGAGTCTCTCAGTTTTGGCCATCAGGCTTCGGAAGCGCTTCCCAGATGGCAGCAGCGTGAAATGAGGGTTTGCTGGGTGATTAGAGTCCTTGATGATTTTAGTAGCTCTACCTTTGCAGCGTTTGGTGTAGACGTCCTGCAGAGACGGGAGAGCTGACCCTGAGATACGCTCGGATAAGCGCACGACTCTTTGCAGGGCTTTGCAGTCATGACTGGTGCTATTCCCATACCATGCTGTGACACATGAACATGCATGTTTTCAGGATAGCTGGTGAAACCCTGAATTTCCTCAGCTGGCGCAGGTGGTACAGTCTTTGCCTGGCTTTTTTCACTTGTGTCTGAATGTGTGCAGTCCAGGTCAGGTCCTCGGAGATGTTTACACCCAGGTACTTGAAGCTGCTCACTCTCTCCACCGGTGACACTCAGGGTGATGGAGGTGGAGGTGAACTGGCCTATTCTCACCACCTGAAGCCTGCCAGTGAGGAAGTCTTCAATCCAGTGGCAGAGAGAAGAATTCAGGCCGAGATCCAGGAGTTTGGCGGTTAGCTTAATGGGAACTATGGTGTTAAAGGCTGAGCTATAGTCAATAAATAGCAGCCTTACGTAGTTCCCACTTTTGCTGTCGATGTGAGTGAGGGACGAGTGGAGGACATGAGAGATGGCATCTTCAGTCGATCTATTGGGACGATAGGCAAACTGAAGAGGGTCCAAAGTGTCAGGAATGAAGGAGCAAATGGTGTTTTTAATGAGTCTCTCACAGACCTTCATGACTATAGACGTGAGAGCCACTGGACGATAGTCATTTAGGCAAGAGGGTTTACTGTTCTTAGGGACAGGGATGATGGTGGATTTTTTGAAGGAGGTGGGGACCACAGATGTAGCGAGGGACTCATTAAAGATAGATGTAAACAACCCGGCGAGCTGATCAGCACAGGACCGCAGAACACGACCTGAAATACCATCCGGCCCAGCAGCTTTCCTGACGTCCACATGCTTGAGTGCCCTCCAAACTTCATCCTCTGAGACAGAGATCACGTGGTTGTTGCTGCTCTGAGTGATTCCCTCTGACGCGTCACTTGGCGGAGTCGCGCTGCCGCGATTACAATCAAAGCGAGCATAGAAAGAGTTTAACTTGTTCACAAGCAACAGATCAGCTCTGACCTCTGCAGAGGATTTAGATCCAAAAGAACAGATGGACCTCAGACCCTGCCACATGCGCCGGGAGTCGTTGAGTTGGAAATGAGACTCCACTCGATCTTTATAACGGAGCTTTGCGGCTTTAACTGCGCGTCGGAGAGCATAGCAGGATGATTTGTATTCACTCATATTCCCCGATAGGAGACCGGCGTTGTATGCGGCAGTGCGTGTGTTCACTGCAGCGCGGATTGAATTGTCCACCCACGGTTTCTGATTTGAGAAGGACGTTATTGTTATTGTTTGTGTGGCTTGCTCTCTAAGCGTGTTGATGAAGCAAAGCGCCACATCCTTGACCTCGCTGACGTCAGATGAACTCGCCCGGAACATGTCCCAGTCGACGTCATCAAGAGCTGCCTGTAGCGCGGTCTCTGAATGGGGTGACCAGCTTTTAACTTCCCGCCTCACTGGGGGTTCCTGAACGAGCCTTTGTTTGTATTCAGGTGTGAGGAAAATGGCGGCATGATCCGATTTGCCGAAAGCTGGAAGTGACTGAGCTTTATAGGCGTTCTTAAACAGAGAGTAGCAATGATCCAGTGTGTTTGCTCCTCGTGTAGGACAGCAGACGTGCTGGTGAAAGTTTGGCAAGACTTTCTTTAGGTTTGCTTTGTTAAAATCACCCGTGACGATGAAAGCAGCATCGGAGTGTTTGTTTATGAAGCCGCTGGTAACATCCAAAGCCGCTTTTAACATAGTCGCTGAATAAGTTGTCTGACGTCTGGGTGAAATGCCAAACTTCGTCTATTTTCACGACCACATAGCTGTGTTTAATAGCTCGTCCCAACTCGACACTAACCCAACAACCATGAAGGGATCTTTGGGCATCAGTGTGACAGCAGTGGGTGTCCTGAATCTCACCCTCAGCGCACAATCGAAAAAGTAGAAACATACATTTTTTCGCGCATCTGTAAGACAACACGGGATGAAAGAGCTTTCGTGGTGGAAGCCTGGATCAGCCTGGATCAGGCCAAAATGATTCTCTACCGGCTCAAAATCCTTAAAAATAATTCTCGGATGCCCGATTGGGTATGTTTTATGTGACTGTACATATGGATACAGAGATATGAAGTCGTAATAATCGATGCGTTCTTCCTCTGTGGCGTTGTGATAGATTGAGATTGAGATAGAAGCCACCCATAATGAATAAACATTACGCAGAGCTTCTAGCTTATTATCAGACTCCTGAGAGCCCCAAAAGGCACTTTTGATAGAGGGTTCAAATCGTTAGGATTAAACCAACAATCGTTACGCTATTTTATCTCCGTTAGTGTTTTCGTAATATCCGTCAACGTGGTAGGGGCCGAACCTGAATTCTCTGTAGTTTAGGGCGTGATGTACATCCACATTTTCACTTTCTTTAATGTACTCCAGCCACTGAATCGAGGCGTTGGAAAATGTCTTGAACTGATTGACGTACGCATTATTGTGTGTCAAAGCTAGAGTGTCTCGGGTCAGGAAATTAGTCTTGAATACTTTCATGCATGTGCCAGCCAGTGTCAAACATTTAAACGGATCGATTTTTGCGCACTCGATGAATTCCTCCCGATACCTCATACATGCCTGACGCAGAATGATTACATCATTGCGACCATAAAATGCCAGTTCCTTTTTATGGCGTCCTGCACGGTCGCATACCATACATCAAATTTGGACCGTTCAGCTGTGTTCATTCTATCGTATCCATAACGCTCTTTAGCTGGGTACGGACCTACATAATCAGTGTTTTCCGATCTGTTAAAGTGGTGTGGAGAAAGCCACACCACTTTGCCGCTCACTGACAAATCTAGGGCCACGGGCATCTTACTAAGTGACATTGGCATATAATTGAATGTGTCTATGTATCTCTGCTTAAACGCCGTGTCATGCATATAAATTATTCTACATCCTTGCATATTGATTTTCGGCGGTAGACCTTTATTTCTGAAATACTCCAGCAGTATGTATGAATCAAACCCTGAAGCGTTGTGGGCCAAAAATGTGTAATTAGCGTATTTTGGACGCCTGAAGTGTTTTATCAGGCGCTCAACACAGTCCGCACCCACCGCTGTAAATTCGTCACTGTCAAAAACATTTTAAATGACTGAACATTGACTTTTTTTTTTACAAAGTTTTATGTAAAGGAAAAAACCTTTAACTTGTTTTTACATTTACTTGAAACGTGTGAATGTCGTACATTAGTATGTAACCCTCTGGAGTCTGAGCTGTTTTGGGGCCCTTTAGAAGTTTTGACATGCTCTGACATTTGTGCTTTTTTCAGTTGCTTATAAACACATTAATGGCAAAAGTGTAATTACTGTATTCAGCACAAACTGGGCTACCATAATATGTGAGCAACATGTATGTACATGCTTGTATTTTTGACAATAATGTTTATGCATGGTTTTTGAAAAACTATATATATATTTTTTTAAATTAAGGCCTCAAAACACACAATAGATATGTGACCACAATACTTAGCCTAATGGGTGATGTTGCTTCAAACTGATGTGAGAATCACTGAGCCTGCTAATTCATATAAAACAATACATTGATTTAGATTTTAAAAGACACTTTTTCTTTACAAAGGCTATATGCGAAGGGGCGTGAATGTTCATGAATAATGTTGTGAATCACACCTGAGAGAACGTCTCGTTATGTATGTAACCCTCGTTCCCTGAAGGAGGGAACGGAGACGCCACGTCGGAGTACCGACGAATAGGAATCTCGCTCGCGAGAGCCAATCTACTTTGAGTGTAACTAAAACGAGCCAATGCACATTGGCATGCAATGATTGCACCAGGTGCTCATGCCATGCCATGCGAGTATAAATGAGACACAGGTGATTGCATCAAATCAGCCTTTTGCTGAGGAGCCGAGTAGGTAGACAGGCACCTCAGCAGGGTACAGAGGACATGGGGACGGGACGTGGCGTCTATATGAATGGCAATAATGAATGGCTTTTTATCTACATTTAAAAAGAAAACAATTTTTTTTTATTAACTTTAAAGTATACTTAAATATATAAATATAAATAAATACAAAACAACAAATTCACTTAAATTCACAGTAAAACCTAACCCAGCTACAACAGGCCTAATTTAACACTAAATAACAGTAACAGTACTATTAACAGCAAAGTATTCTTGGTATGCTACAAACCATCTTCAAGGTTCAGCATTATTTTGCAGAAATATGACCATATTCTCTGGCTAAATATTTTATAACACATCACCTTATTGTTTCCATGGCGACGCGTCATGCTTCTCACATGACACAGCAGCCACAATAGCGCTGTCTCACAGATGTAGGCTATCGGTTTTATTCCGTTTTTGATTTTTTATTTAAAATACACAAACTTGTTAACAATATCATGAACTATCTGATATTCTGATTGTCAAATATGTGTAAGTGAATGTGTGTTAGTTGATCTATAATGCGCGATGGGCGCCGCCACGTTAGTTTGTGCCTCAGAGAATCAGATCTGTCTGATTTACATCACGTCTCACAAAATACATGAAAGTAAGTGACCGGTGAACTGGGAGAAGAACAGAGTAAACCAATTTATTTTAAGATGTAAGTTAACTATATAATGTGTATTTGATATAAATAAGACACGTAGTCAAATTATAACTGTCTGAAATGATTATTATTGCCGCTTCCATAGACATCAATGTGTGTTTTTGCTAGTACTTATGAGCATTTAAATGTCTGAAACCTAAAATAAACATGATATGGTTGAAAACACTGAATAGTTGTGATATGCGATGAGCGCTGAGCACGTCTGTCTCTGGCGCGGCGCCAGTCAAAGCGTGAAAGCACGTTTGAATTTAAATGGCACCAAAATGAGGCACCGAAATCTGCGTTCTGATTCAGTCCGGTACATATCGGTTATATAGGTGGTTTCGGTACCCAACCCTATTCTCCACATAGATTGTCAAGGAATTCACCAGGCTCATGTCAATGGACATCAATAAGTTCTATGAGGGTCTAGACAGCCATCTGCATAAACTTCTTCAGTTATTCCGGTTAAAGCGCTTTGAGGAAGTTCAAGAAATGATCCTTAATGGAGTCTCGACAAGGATGTAAGTGCATATTTGTTGTAGTTGTGGTCCACATTAATTGTGCAACCCCACTGAGAGGGACCAGGATGTAGATTATGACAGACAGTAAACCTACTCTAATGAATGTGCTTGGATAGACACTTTGATACAGACTGAATGAATAAGAAAATGGCTCAAGATGGAGGAGATGGAGAGAAACTTTTTGTTTGTTTGTTGAATAAAACCTGCAAGTGAGAAGGTCAGAGTTTAATTTACCTCTCTGAACTGAAAGCTCAGATTCCGTCATTTGAGGGTTGACAAAAATCAGAGTTCTGATATCAACTGAATTCACATATTGTGTTTTTGTAGGCATCAAACCAAAGGAAGAGGTCGCTGAAGATGTGAAGGAGCCCCTTCCAGTTTCCTACAACAAAAAGGTTTCCATCATCATTGAGGAAAAGATTGTCATGCGTCATCTCAGTGATGTACTCAACTTTTGTGAACCTGATGGGCCTGCTGTACATACTGAACCTTGACTATCCAAAAGACATGAAATATACTTTTGAGGTGATTCAGTGCCTGTTCATGGG
Source organism: Paracanthobrama guichenoti (assembly GCA_018749465.1). Lineage (NCBI taxonomy): Eukaryota > Metazoa > Chordata > Actinopteri > Cypriniformes > Gobionidae > Paracanthobrama > Paracanthobrama guichenoti. Next base: position 216,535 of record JAGHMJ010003458.1, read on the forward strand.
AATCACGGTCTGATATGTGCACTCCCAGGGTCCACTCTCTAAAGAATAAGCTGCTCAGTTAGAGCTGAGCCATCCCTCTAACTGAGCAGCTTATTCTTTAGAGGGTGGACCCTGGGAGTGCACATCTCAGACCCCGATGTTTCTGCATTTGGCCCTGAGGAAGTGTTCTATTTTTTTTCCCCATTTGTCCACTATGTAGTAAGAGGAAAATAAATGTAAAGCCCTTCTGTGTGTCATAACAGTTTTTTTTTATGTTTTCATGTTCTAACAGATCTCTATTGCTCTCTGTGGAGGAAATGTATCTTGCAGACACTAATTTGTATTTTATGTTGAGGGTGTGAAAGCTTTTTTTGTCGGCATGTCCCATTTTCTATTTTTTACACTATTTAGTAAGAGGAGATAAAATGTATCGCCATTCTGTGGGTCACCCCACCTTGTTTTCATGTTCTGACTTATTTCAAAGGTATTAACATTAATCCATGTGATGTTACAGAGAAATTGTCAAGAGAGTGGCCATTTCAGTAATGTTTGAATATTTTCATTGTCAACATTTTGAGCAAGTTTCTCAGAGATACATTTTTTTGTTTTGTTTTTTACAAATCTTTCTGCAGTTTACTACAGCAACTCTGAACATTCACTCAGAATGGTCTCAGAGTTATTGTTTTCCCCCAAAGGAAAGGGTGCTCTTATTTTTATGTATTATTATGTTATTATTTATGTGTGGGACAGTGTAATTTCAGTTTGTGAGCAGCCTGAAGCAAAAGTGTGTAAGGCTAATTTTTTAACATGTCCCAAGGAAGGTCTTTTTTTTGACGTCTCTACATCCATAGACACTTATTTTGAAGAAAGGCTGGTTGAAGTTGGACTTGTTGGGATTTTAATAAAGGTCCTTATTGTCACATTTCTGTCCTGTCTTGTTGAGCACATGTGGTGTTTTGTTATTTTCTAGCCATGTGGTTCATTACCTGCCTTGTGTGTTATCTATTTAGTCTCCATGTGTTTGCTGTGCTGTGCTGGTTCGTTATTTTCTGTTCGGTGTTTGATGTCTCCTGTTCCCCGCTTCATGTGCCTGACCCTGAACGAACCAGCCAGACCAAGAGAGGACTCAGCAGGAGGCGTTTTTTTATTTTGTTTGTTTTTTCCCGTGACTATGGAGTTTAGCAGAAGGTTACAGGTGATGCGGCAGGTAAACTTGAAATACATCCGTCAGCAGGGGGTGGATGTAAGAGTGTTTGCCTTCCAATTCCTCATTGAGGTGCATCACCTGGTCCTTAATGAGATGGAGAAGGCAAAGGTCTTTAACCTCTGCCTTGATATGCCTCTCAGCCCAGAGGAGATAAAAGGAATGGGGAGTCTTGGATTCTGGTTTGTTGACTGTCTGGACCCCAATCCTCCTATGACCATGGTCCCTGTTCCGGTGGACCCTGTTCCGGTGGACCCTGTTCAGGGGGTCTCAAAACAAAGGAGGAGAAGGAAGGCACCGTCCGTGACGGATCCAGTGGTCCCTGTTCCGGTGGTCTCAAAGCGAAGGAGGAAAAGGAAGGCACCGTCCGTCCCTGCTCCAGTGGACCCTATCGTTCTGCCTGCACTGCCCAGGCACCCTGCCCTGCTATGGTCTGCCACTGACCAGCGTCCGGAGAGGGCTCCGTCCCGTGCCCCCGAGTCCGGAGAGGGCTCCGTCCCGTGCCCCCGAGTCCGGAGAGGGCTCCATCCCGTGCCCCCGAGTGCGGAGAGGGCCTGTCCCTCCCGTCCCACCCTGGTCTGTCCCACCCGTTCACCCCTGGTGGAGCGTCTGGTAGCCGCTCTTTAAGGAGGGGGTAATGTCACATTTCTGTCCTGTCTTGTTGAGCACATGTGGTGTGTTGTTATTTTCTAGCCATGTGCTTTGGTTATGTCATGTCTCCTGTCTATTGTCCTGACCCCGCCCCTCTTGTTAGCTCATTATTGATTATTTGCCCCACCTGTCTTCCCTCATTACCTGCCTTGTGTGTTATCTATTTAGTCTCCTTGTGTTTGCTGTGCTGTGCTGGTTCGTTATACTCTGTATCGTTGGTATGTTGGATGTATTCTGTTCCCTATTTCCATGTTCAATTATACAGTAAATGTTTGACTTTGTGAAGAATGCAGACACTGCTATTTTTTAACAGCCTAATATTCCTTTTTCTTCACTTTCTGTAAAGTAATAACAAAATTGATAAATTGTTCTTCATGTTTTGATTTAGAATAGAATTGCCTTGTCTCATCATGTCCTGTCTCACTGTGTTTGCTCGTCTTTTACCATGGTTGCCCTTGTTTGTTTCCCCGACAACATGCCCCTCCCCTTGTTATCTATTTAGCTCATCTTTGCATTTAGATCCTCACCTCTCTTTAAGACAACTCTGCAGACATTACATTAAAAGAATATAAATAGAACACAAAGCTTAAAACACTAAAAATGAAAACAAAGCTTGAGCATTTGAACATTTATTTATTTGACATAAAAAATATTTTTATTCAAGCATTTCAGAATGAAATTAATAGTACATAATACAAATTACACAATTCTACACTGGATTGCACGAACCAAGCAAATTCAGATTCATCAATCGCTAAAACAAAACAAAAATGGACCCACTTTATATTAGGTGGCCTTAACTACTATGTACTAACATTTTAATTAATAATTTGATACAGTGCACTTATTGTGTACATACATGTTTTTACATTGTACTTATTTTTTTTTAAATACGCATATAATTACATCTGTAATTAATTTTTGTAGTTACATTTATAATTACACTGCTGACCCTTCCCTTACACCTAACCCTACCCTTAAACTTACCCATACCACCACACCTGTCCCTAACTTTACCCGTATATCACCTCAATATCAGCAAAAGAGATTCAAGAGTTTTATTTGTCACATACACAGTTATATACAGAATATACAACCGGCAGTGAAATGTAAACAGGTCCGCTCCATGGACAGTGCAAATTCACAGTTAAAAACACAAGGAAGAAATTATAATAGAAATAGGATATAAAAAAAGTACTATCTATATATATATATATATGTCTATATCTGTAGAATTATAAATAATCAAGTCAAGAGAGAAAAAAGGTAACAAATAAGGATAAAGTAGAATAAAATAATTGAAGTAGACTTTGCAGTGAGTAAACTGTAGACTTATAAATATGTGGTTAACAAATGTATAAAGAGTATAATGTGCAAACAGGTTTATGACAGGTTGTTACACAGTAACAACGAGAACAGAAAGTGCAGTGCAATGTCAGTGTATCAATGTTTATCCTGACGTGAAGTCACGTGATGTTAAGTGACTGAGTTCAGGAGTCTGATGGCCTGGGGAAGAAGCTCCTCCTGAGTCTCTCAGTTTTGGCCATCAGGCTTGAGCGCTACCAGATGGTAGCAGCGTGAAATGAGGGTTTGCAGGGTGATTAGAATCCTTGATGATCTTGGTAGCTCTACCTTTGCAGCGTTTGGTGTAGACGTCCTGCAGAGACGGGAGAGCTGACCCTGAGATACGCCGGATAAGCGCACTACTCTTTGCAGGGCTTTGCGGTCATGACTGGTGCTGTTCCCATACCACGCTGTGATGCACTGAGTTAAAACACTTTCTATCGCCCCTAAATAGAAAGTTTTCAGGATAGCTGGTGAAACCCTGAATTTCCTCAGCTGGCGCAGGTGGTACAGTCTTTGCCTGGCTTTTTCACCTGTGTCTGAATGTGAGCAGTCCAGGTCAGGTCCTCGGAGATGTTTACTCCCAGGTACTTGAAGCTGCTCACTCTCTCTACTGGTGACCCGCTGATCATGAGGGGAGTATGTCCGTTGCTGTCTCTTCCTGAAGTCCACAATCATTTCTTTGGTCTTGCCAACATTCAGAGAGAGACAGTTGTCCTGGCACCATGATGTTAGATGCTCCACCTCGTCCAAGTATGCCGTCTCATTGTTGTTGGAAATGAGGCCCAGGACAACAGTATCATCAGCAAATTTGATGATAGAGGTGGAGCTGTGTGTGGACAAACAGTCATGCGTGTAGAGAGAGTAGAGCAGGGGGCTCAGGACACAGCCCTGTGGAGCTCCCACACTCAGGGTGATGGAGGTGGAGGTGGACTGGCCTATTCTCACCACCTGAGGCCTGCCAGTGAGGAAGTCCTCAATCCAGTGGCAGAGAGAAGGATTCAGGCCGAGATCCAGGAGTTTGGAGGTTAGCTTGGTGGGAACTATGGTGTTAAAGGCTGAGCTATAGTCAATAAATAGCAGTCTTACGTAGTTCCCACTTTTGCTGTCGATGTGAGTGAGGGAGGAGTGGAGGACATGAGAGATGGCATCTTCAGTCGATCTATTGGGACGATAGGCAAACTGAAGAGGGTCCAAAGTGTCAGGAATGAAGGCGCAAATGGTGTTTTTAATGAGTCTCTCAAAGACCTTCATGACTATAGACGTGAGAGCCACTGGACGATAGTCATTTAGGCAAGAGGGTTTACTGTTCTTAGGGACAGGGATGATGGTGGATTTTTTGAAGGAGGTGGGGACCACAGATGTAGCGAGGGACTCATTAAAGATAGATGTAAACAACCCGGTGAGCTGATCAGCACAGGACCGCAGAACACGACCTGAAAGTGTTTTGCAATACAATATGAACACAATAAGTATATTGTACTTATTTTTGAGGTAAGTACATAGTACTTAAGACCACCTAATATAAAGTGGGGCCACAAAAATTATATAATTTTAATAAAAATTTACTTTCCCCCTTAAGTAGCAAAGGCATCATACTAGCTGTGCTTTGCTCTAATAATAAATAAATAAATAAATAAATAAATAAATAAATAAATAAATAAATAAATAAATAAATAAAACCAAAGAGAATAAATTGAACGTTATTGCACAGCAGGTACATGATGGCCAAAAAAAAAAAAAAAAAAAAAAAAATTCTCCATAAACATGCAATTAATTCTGAGACTTCTTTTGTCCAGACACTCCTTAAAATTTCCATATCGTCCTTAATTTGGAAGTGAAACACTAAAGGCTGTTTTGCCAGTTGTCTGTCATTATCCGTTTCAGCCTATGGAAGTTGAAGAAGGGCTTTTTCCTGGTCTTCCTCTTTCAATTTCAGAAAGCACGGCTCTTCCACTAAAGCTTTGAAGACTTTTGGTTGTGACGCAGCCGTTCAGCTGCAATAAATTAACGTCTTCTGTTATCCGTGGCTCCTTCATGAGAGATGGGATGGTATGAACAAATGGGATGAAATAACTTTTACTGCTATTTAGGAGAACTCTTAGTGGTAAAATAAAATGTTTTTGAATACTGCCCCTGGTTAACCATGCTTTCCATGAAACAAACAAAACAAGTCATTCAGTTTCATAAAAAAAAATATATTATAAAGCCATTTTAATGGCATTAGATGATTTGTTAATTGCATTTGATAGACTACACTTTCGATAAAACATTCGCAGATTGGTGTTTTATGCATGATTTGCTATTGGTTTGGATGAGGTTTTCGCTGCATTTACACTGTTCTGACCAGCAGGCGTCACCAGCGTGTGGCGTTTCGAGCGCTTCAATTTCGAAAAGCGTCGTTTCTCCCATTACCACTTTTAGTATCACTAAATCCTTCTTTATAACTTCACCTAGCATACCGTCCGCATTCTACGCGTTTATTGTCGACGCACTCGCCATTGTACTATTTTCTAAAGCGCCAGGGGGTAGATTAGAGAAAAAATCCTCTAACCCAACAGGTAACGTTAGTAGCGCTAGAAGTAGTACGTTAGTTTGGTGAAACCTTTTTTTTTACAGTCTGTGGGTGAAACCAGCACAGCATCTGATCAGGCTGCGTCTGAAACAGGTCTGAAATCGCATTAGCATGTCTGATTAGGTAATTAAATAATAGCTGGCGTGATCCGTCGTTTATTTTATAGCTCATGTCGTCGGTGTCTGTTCGACCATTTTATGAATACACACACACACACACACACACACACACACACACACACACACACACACACACACACACACATATATATATATATATATATATATATATATATATATATATATATATATATATATATATATATATATATATATAATCAGGCTTTTAATGAATTTTAATTCCCTGTTACTTCCGCCTAACACGAGCCCAACAGCGCACTTATATCCTTGTAAGCCAATCAGAACGCGCATTGTCTTTGGTTCGGACCAATAAGAGCAGAGACAGCGTGGAGCTTCCTTTCTCAGCAGAAGTGAAGTGAACTGGCTGACCCAGCTGCTGCTGGTTGCAAGGAATGCTGCAGTGCACTAAATGTGGATATGGGTTGGATGGGAATGATTAGGGTTGCCCAACAGTGTCGTGATCGTATTACAGAGGGGGGGAGTGAACATTAGGTTTTCTTGTAAATTGGAATAACGTACATGTTGTATTTTAAGAGTTTGGGTAGAAAATAAGGTTGAGATATTTGGGATCATCTGCAGCATTGGATTATCGAATGTTTGCGCTCCATATTTCTGCATATCATGCCCTGCTCAAAGCCGTCTGGTTCGCGCAGATCACTGCAAAACATCGGTGAACCTTTAAGGAACAACTAGGATCGACTGCTGCCTGTAATTTTATTTGTTAGCAGCACCTCATGCTCGGTTCGGTTCTGCGGGGTAACCATGTTTTCATTGAGGATCGTCACGGCGGATTATTACATGAGCAGCCCGGTCAGAGAGCTGGACGTCTGTTATTCTGAGTTCAGAGAGAGCGATGTCAAGAAAGTGCCCGTGGTGCGGATCTTCGGGGCAACACCAGCAGGTAGCGTGCATCCATTTGTGTGTTCACGTTGCGTGAAAACCTCATCTAGTCTAACTTTATCTCTTGAGTGTATATCTATATTTGCATTTTCTGGGCATGTGGTTTTTGTGGAAGGGGACATATTTTGGGGAAGGAACATATTTCTTGGTGTTCTGGATGTTTTTTTCGCCATGCGCCATGTTGTCAACACGGTCTGACCGCCGCCATGTGGACGTGTTTACTCCAACCCTATACCTTATCTGTTGGCTATACTTGTGTTATATTGGCACACAAACCAAAACCATATCCAATGAAATATACAAATCTGTGATGTTTGTTTTCATAATTATGTGACACTGACTGTCTGCTTTGGTTTAAGATTGCATAGAGAGACAGACGGGGTCATTGTTCTAGGGTGATATAGTGTTTCTACAACATGCATGAACATTTCTTGTCTCAATACCGATACGTTACTAATTGAAATGCTATACCATATGTCACCATAAAATCCAAATGGACAAATCTTATTTTTTTGATGGAATTTTATTTGTCCCTGCACATTTTTAAACGAATGTGCCATCCTAATCTTAATTAGAATTACCTTCCAACCCTCTTCCAACGTCTTTTCCTGTCACTTAAATGAAATTGCAGCTATCCAATCAATTCCCGATGGACAAAATCAAGTCCCGCGACCCTGCCTTCCCAGATTTTTTTTTTTTTTTTTTCTCCAAGCAGCGTCAATTCATTTTCACGTGACGTCACACCTTATAGGGACGCCCATCTGGACGGCAAAGCGAGGCTTTCCTCCATTACCCCACCAGCCATTTAACAGGATTGTGTTAAGTACTAATGTAGCAAGACTGTGATATTTAAAGACCAAATTCAGTAATGTTATACACCTAAGAGATGATGCATAATTTGTACAGGTAAGCAGATTAACCCAGAATCTAAAAGACACAGTTTAATCGTTTTCCAAAAAAAACATTATAAAGAAAATGGTCAACATTTAACACCTTCCGTTCATTTTCTTAGTTCATCTGCTTTCCTATATATGGGGTCATTCTGTGTCAAATCGACCAAATTTCAGAACCTTCCCCGGCTCAAATGTTTATAATATTTATTTTCCTGAAGAAATACAAACTTAAATTAGTGATGAAAGCTAACATACAACCCTCTACAATGCGAGTAAATCTTCACTGTGGGTGACTAAATGATATCTATCATTAGCCATTGGCTAATAAATGCTTTGATTTTTACTTGTGTGTGTGTGTGTGTGTGTGTGTGTGTGTGTGTGTGTGTGTGTGTGTGTGTTAGAGGCTAAGAATAAGTTTTATGCCGGTCCGTGGCATAGGCGGAATAGGCAAATGCTAGGGGCGCCACTCATCCATAGGGGTGTCAAAATGAGGGATTTTTCCCGTTTTATTACTGGTACTATTTTATTAATGTTAATTTGAAATCTTACCAACAAAAAACACTTAACTATGTCCCCTGACTCTTCCCGGTCCACCGCATCAATCTCCCGCCCAGCGAGTGCTTGAAGTGCAATTTAATGTTGGGAATTTGTCGCGTTGCCTCTCGCCACATTTAATGTAGACAGGATTGCTTTGTTTTTTTTATTGTGCTTGGCCGCTAGCGCCAGACAGTGAAGTTGCCTGATTATTTATGATGGATGGCCGAATTCACATTCGCACTC